>SJYC01096525.1:0-13860 GCA_006408675.1 Madoqua kirkii | reverse complement strand
AAACTATAAAACGCAGATGAAAGAAATAAAAAATCATAAACAGGAAGATACACCATGTTCTTGGTATTGGAAGAGTCGTTATTGTCAAAATGGCTATACTACCCAAAGCAAACTACAGATTCCATACAATTCCTATCAAACTACCAATGACACTTTTCACAGAATTAGCACAAAATTTTTACAGCTTGTATGAAAACACAGAAGACCATGAATAGACAATGCAATCTTAAGAAAGAAAAATGGAGCTGGAAGATTCAGGCTCCCTGACTTCAGACTGAACTACAAAACCACAGTTACCAACACAGTATGTATGGTACTGGCATAAAACAGAAATATAGATCAATGGAACACGATAGAATAAATCTATGCACCTATCTTTTGTTGTTGCTTAGTTCTTCAGTCACTAAGTTGTGTTCCACTCTTTGCTATGTCATGGACTGTAGTATGCCAGGCTTCCTTGTCATTCACTATTTCCCGGAGTTTGTTCAAACTCATGTCCATTGAGTTGGTGATGCTATCTAACCATCTCAACTACTGTCCACTTCTCCTCCTGCTTTCAATCTTTCCAGGCATGAGGGTCTTTCCCAATGAGTCAGCTCTTCATATCAAGTGGCCAAAGTATTGGAGCTTCATCTTCAGTATCAGTCCTTCCAGTGAATATTCTGGGCTGGTTTGATCTCCTTGCATTCCAAGGGACTCTCAAGAGTCTCCTCCAGCACCACAATTCTATGACTAAGTAGGCAAGAATATACAATGGAGAAAAGATGGTTCCTTCAATAAGTGATGATGGGTAAAGACAGTTACATGAAAATGAATGTAATCAGAGCATTCCTTAACACCATACACAAAAATAAACTCAAAATGGATAAAAATATAAATATAAGGCTGGATACTACAAAATTCTTAGAAGAAAATATAGGCAGAACACTCTGACATAAATTGCAGCAAGATCTCTTTTGATCCTCATCTTAGAGTAATGGAGATAAAAACAAAAATAAACAAATACCTAATTAAACTTAAATGCTTTTGTACAGCAAAGGAAACTATAAACATGATGAAAAGACAGCCTTCAGAACAGGAGAAATTGTTTGCAACTGAGACACTGACAAAAGACTAATCTCCAAGACACGAACAGCTCATGAAGTTCAATATATAAAAAAAACAATGTACAGCCCAATCAAAAATGGGCAGAAGCTCTAAATAGACATTCCTCTAAAGCAGACATACAGATAGACAACAAACACATGAAAAAATGCTCAACATCACTAATTAATACAGAAATGAAAATCAAAACTCCAGTGGTGTGTCACCTGGCACTGGTCAGAATGGCCATCATCAAAATACCTACAAACAGCAGACACTGGAGACCATGTGGAAGAAGGGAATGTAAATTGGTATAGCCACTCTACCAATTGGTTTAGCTTCCCAAGTGGTACTAGTGGTAAAGAACCTACCCACCAATGCAGGAGACTCGAGAGACATGGGTTTGATCCCTGGGTCTGGAAGATCCCTGAGAGAAGGAAATGGCAACCTACTCTAGTAGTGTTGCCTGGGAAATCCCATGGACAGAGGAGTCTACTGGGCTACAGCCTTTGAAAAGTTTGCAAAGAACTGAACATGACTAAGCACACACACATAGCCACTATGGAGAACAGTATAGAGTCTTCTTAAAAAAAAAATAAAAAAGTGCTACCATATGATCCAGCAGTTCTGCTCCTGGGTATATATCCAGAGAAAATCATAATGTGAAAAGCTATATGCATCCTAATGTTCATTGAAGTACTATTTACAGTAGTCAGAACATGGTAGCCTCCTAAGTGTTTGCCAACAGAAAAATGTATAAAGAAGATGTGATATATACACAATGGAATATTACTCAACTATGAAAAAGAACAAAATAATGCCATTTGCAGCACTATGGATTGACCTAGAGATTGTCATATTAAGTGAAGTAAGTCAGAGAAAGACAAATATCATATGAGATCCCTTATACATGTAATCTAAAAAAGAGGTACAAATGAATTTATCTACAAAACAGAAATTGAGTCATAACAGATGGAGAAAACAAACTTACAGTTTCCAGAGGGATAAATTAAGTGATTAGGACTGACATATACATCTTGCTACTGCTACTGCTAAGTCACTTCAGTTGTGTCCGACTCTGTGTGACCCCATAGATGACAGCCCACCAGGCTTCCCATACCCTGGGATTCTCCAGGCAAGAACATTGGAGTGTGTTGCCATTTCCCTCTCCAATGCATGAAAGTGAAAAGTCAAAGTGAAGTCACTCAGTCGTGTCTGACTCTTAGCAACCCTATGAACTGCAGCTTACCAAGCTCCTCCATCCATAGGATTTTCCAGGCAAGAGTACTGGAGTGGAGTGCCATTGCCTTCTCTAATATATGCCTTACTATACTTAAAATTGGAGAAGGCACTTCAATTTTTTTAATGGAAAAATTATATACAATTATATATATATAATATAATATATAATTATAATTATATATTATATATTATATAATATATATTAAAATGTAACTATAAATATTTATAATATATAAATATATATTGTGTATAAATATATATGATATATATAAACATATATAATATATATTATAATTATAACTATATAATATTATAATTATATAGTTAAAATTATAATTTGGAAATAGCCAGGCAAAGCAGGAATAATGCTAGATCTCCTCATGAGGCCTGTGGGTTATGAGTTTCAGGAGAATAAGATATTTCCATTAGGGAAGGTGTAAGGAAAACAGGACGATGATTTTGGTAAAGGCTAAGGAAAGGCAGAGGAACCAGAGATCAAATTGCCAACATCTGCTGGATCATGAAAAAAGCAAGAGAGTTCCAGAAAAACATCTACTTCTGCTTTATTGACTATGCCAAAGCCTTTGATTGTGTGGATCACAATAAACTGTGGAATATTCTCAAAGAGATGGGAATACCAGACCACCTAAACTGCCTTTTGAGAAATCTGTATGCAGTTCAGGAAGTAACAGTTAGAACTGGACATGGAACAATAGACTGGTTCCAAATAGGAAAGGGACTACGGCAAGGCTGTATATTGTCACCCTGCTTATTTAACTTATATGCAGAGTACATCATGAGAAACACTGGACTAGAAGAAACACGAGCTGGAATCAAGATTGCTGGGAGAAATATCAATAACCTCAGATATGCAGAGGACACCACCCTTATGGCAGAAGGTGAAGAAGAACTAAAGACCTCTTGATGAAACTGAAAGAGGAAAGCAAAAATGTTGGTTTAAAGCTCAACATTCAGAAAACAAAGATCATGGCATCCAGTCCCATCACTTCATGAGAAATAGATGGAGAAACAGTGGAAACAATGTCAGACCTTATTTTGGGGGGCTCCAAAATCACTGCAGATGGGACTGCAGCCAGGAAATTAAAAGACGCTTACTCCTTGAAAGGAAAGTTATGACCAACCTAGATAGAATATTGAAAAGCAGAGACATTTCTTTGTCAACAAAGGTCTGTCTAGTCAAGGCTATGGTTTTTCCTGTGGTCGTGTATGGATGTGAGAGTTGGACTGTGAAGAAAGCTGAGTGCCGAAGAATTAATGCCTTTGAACTGTGGTGTTGGAGAAGACTCTTGAGAGTCCCTTGGACTGCAAGGAGATCAAACCAGTCCATCCTAAAGGAGATCAGCCCTGGGATTTCTTTGGAAGGAATGATGCTAAAGCTGAAACTCCAGTACTTTGGCTACCTCATGTGAAGAGTTGACTCATTGGAAAAGACTCTGATGCTGGGAAGGATTGGGGGCAGGAGGAAAAGGGGAAGACCCAGGGTGAAATGGCTGGATGGCATCACGGACTCGATGGAGGTGAATCTGAGTGAACTCCGGGAAATGGTGATGGACAGGGAGGCCTGGCATGCTGCGATTCATAAGGTCGCGAAGAGTCAGACACGACTGAGTGACTGAATTAAACTGAACTGAGCATAGGGAAAAAGTATCTTTTAAGAAGTTTGAGGATATAATTTAGTTTTCATGAAATGAGAGCTTGAGAAGATGCACTTAAAATTTGCTAGAGCAGTGGAAGTTCTAGAATTTCCATACAAGAGGGGGTTACAGGTAAAAAATTAGTTGCAAGTGGGGCCTTGAAGACTTACCTGGAAGCTGCATTGCAGAATAAGTACCTTGCTTCCTTAGATGGCTGATACAGAATCCTCTGTAATCCATCCCTTGGCTTTTCTGCTCATTTGAATGGAGGTAGGAGTGGGGAGGCCAGAGGAGTTTGGGATGAAGAAGAAGATGATCTCTAGGGCTCATATTTCAGCTAATGGTGATAGAAGCTCAGTTGAAATGAACTGGCATCCAGGTTTCAAGAGTCTTCTCTGACTGTTCAAAGAGAATCACAGCAGATAAATTCATGCTTTGGAGGGGACACCACTGAGGTCATGATGAGGTAGAATAAGGTTTAGGGCTGGCAGTTCAAAGGCATGGACAACTGCTTCCTTCCTATTCATCTTCTAAAACTCAATTCAAAAGTCAACTTATAGAAACTTAATTTCCTAGCCCTCCCTCTCATATAGGGATGACTGTTTTTTCCTTCACCTCAAGCATGCTTTTATCAGAGCTATTGTGGCTCTTGGTGTTCAGTCGCTCAGTCGTGTCCGACTCTTTGAGACCCCATGGACTGCAGCACACTAGGTTTCCCTGTCCTTCACCGTCTCCCAGAGTTTGTTCAAAGTTATGCCCATTGAGTCAGTGATGCCATCCAATCATATTGTTCTCTGTCACTCCCTACTCCTCCTGCCTTCAATCTTTCCCAGCACCAGGGTCTTTTCCAATGAGTTGGCTCATCACATCATATGGCCAAAGCATTGGAGCTTCAGCTTTAGCATCAGTCCTTCCAATGAATAGTCAGGGTTGATTTCTTTTAGGATTGACTTGTTTGATTACCTTGTATTCCAAGGGACTCTCAAGAATCTTCTCCAATACCATAGCTCAAAAGCATCAATTCTTTGGTTCTCCCTTGCGGTACAACTTTCACATCTGTACGTGACTACTGGAAAAACCATAGCTTTGACTACACTGACCTTTGTTGGCAAAATAATGTCTCTGTTTTTTAATATGCTGTCTGAGGAGGCCTTACAAATGGCTGTGAAAAGAAGAGAAAAGAAAAGCAGAGGAGAAAAGGAAAGATACAAGCATCTGAATGCAGAGTTCCAAAGAATAGCAAGGAGAGATAAGAAAGCCTTCCTCGGTGATCAATGCAAAGAAATAGAGGGAAAAAACAGAATGGGGAGGAGTAGAGATCTCTTCAAGAAAATTAGAGATACCAAGGGAACATTTCATGCACAGATGGGCTCAATAAAGGACAGAAATGGTATGGACCTAACAGAAGCAGAAGATATTAAAAAAAGGTTGCAAGAATATACAGAAGAACTGTATAAAAAAGAGCTTCATGACCCAGATAATCACAATGATGTGATCACTCACCTAAGGCCAGACATCCTGAAATGTGAAGTCAAGTGGGCCTTAGAAAGCATCACTATGAACAAAGCTAGTGGAGGTGATGGAATTCCAGAGGAGTCATTTCAAATCCTGAAAGATGATGCGTCAAAGTGCTGCACTCAATATGCCAGCAAATTTGGAAAACTCAGCAGTGGCCATAGGACTGGAAAGGTCAGTTTTCATTCCAATCCCAAAGAAAGGCAATGCCAAAGAACGCTCAAACTACCGCACAATGGCACTCATCTCACATGCTAGTAAAGTAATGCTCAAAATTCTCCAAGCCAGGCTTCAGCAAGACGTAAACCATGAACTTCCTGATGTTCAAGCTGGTTTTAGAAAAGCAGAGAAACCAGAGATCAAATTGCCAAAATCTGCTGGATCATGGAAAAAGCAAGAGAGTTCCAGAAAAACATCTATTTCTGCTCTATTGACTATGCCAAAGCCTTTGACTGTGTGGATCACAATAAACTGTGGAAAATTCTCAAAGAGATGGGAATACCAGACCACCTGACCTGCCTCTTGAGAAATCTGTATGCAGGTCAGGAAGCAACAGTTAGAACTGGACATGGAACAACAGACTGGTTCCAAATAGGAAAAGGAGTACGTCAAGGCTGTAAAATTGTCACCCTGCTTATTTAACTTATATGCAGAGTACATCATGAGAAACGTTGGACTAGAAGAAACACAAGCTAGAATAAAGATCCGGGAGAAATATCAATAACTTCAGATATGCAGATGACACCACCCTTATGGCAGAAAGTGAAGAGGAGCTAAAAAGCCTCTTGATGAAAGTGAAAGAGGAGAGCAAAAAAGTTGGCTTAAAGCTCAACATTCAGAAAACGAAGATCATGGCATCTGGTCCCATCACTTCATGGGAAATAGATGGGGAAACAGTGGAAGCAGTGTCAGACTTTATTTTTGAGAGCTTCAAAATCACTGCAGATGGTGACTGCAGCCATGAAATTAAAAGCCACTTACTCCTTGGAAGAAAAGTTATGACTAACCTAGATAGCATATTCAAAAGAAGAAATATTACTTTGCCAACAAAGGTCTGTCTAGTCAAAGCTATGATTTTTCCAGTGGTCATGTATGGATGTGAGAGTTGGACTGTGAAGAAAGCTGAGAACTGAAGAATTGATGCTTTTGAACTATGGTGTTGGAGAAGACTCTTGAGAGTCCCTTGGACTGCAGGGAGATCCAACCAGTCCATTCTAAGGTAGATCAGTCCTGGGTGTTCATTGAAAGGACTGATGCTGAAGCTGAAACTCCAGTACTTTGGCCACCTCATGTGAAGAGCTGACTCATTGGAAAAGACTGATGCTGGAGGAGTTGGGGGCAGGAGGAGAAGGGGACGACCAAGGATGAGATGGCTGGATGGCATCATGGACTCGATGGAGGTGAGTCTGAGGGAGATGGTGATGGACAGGGAAGCCTGACATGCTGTGATTCATGGGGTCGCAGAGTTGGACACAACTGAACGACTGAACTAAACTGATAGATTTGTCATAGCTTTTCTTCCAAGGGCAAGTGTCTTTTAATTTTATTAGAAGAATGAAATTAAAAGTGACTGACGGCTGCAGTCACCATCCACGGGGATCTTGGAGCCCAAGAAAATCAAGTCTGCCACCATTTCCATTGTTCCCCCATCTATTTGCCCTGATGTGATCGGACCCTGTGCTGCAATCTTAGTTTTTACAATACCTTTTAGTTTATATCTCTGTCTCCGGTCCTCAACTCTAGGTTATTTTGAAAGCAAAAGTACTATTTTATGTGATGTTTTGACTATGATGCTGAGTGTCTGATATTTATTATAAGCGTGAAAGTTGTTGCTGGTGCACAGTGCCTGGTAAAGCTGAGTTAAATTCAGTAATACCTTCATTTGATAAAAATGTTTTGAGAGCCTACTATGCGCTAGTACCGAGAGAGGTAATTATGATGCAGATTCGTTTGTACCCTCGTAGTGCTTACACTGAGAAAGATTCTGACTTTCTTGATCTCATTCAAGTGTGAAAATTGTGAAAATTCACCAGTGATAATGCCATACAGAGTTCACCTTTCATTCCAGTCACCCTAGGATCCCAAGGGCAGGAGATTTTCTGATGTCAGTTCAAGAGGTCTCTTTCAAGCAGCGTTATTTATTGCTTTACCTCTCAGCCTCAAACTGTACATCTGCCCTGATTTTGTTATGCTTGTTGTGTCTGAATCTTCTGCAGCCCCATGGACTGCAGCCCTCCAGGCTCCTCTGTCCATGGGATTTCCCAGGCAAGAGTACTGGACTGGGTTGCCATTTCGTGCTCCAGGGGAATCTTCCTGACTCAGGGATAGAATCTGTGTCCCCTGCCCTGGAAGGTGGATTCTTTAGCACTGAGCCACAAGAGAAGCCGGTCTGCCACAACATGCCTCAGCAAAACCATGACGACGAGCACACAGCTCTGTCTCTATCAGCACAAGCCTCATCGCCATGGACAGCAGGCTTTGCTGGGTTTGAAGTGTGGTTTTAAAACGAGAAGGGGCTCTCTGGAGAAAGAACAGACTGGGTTGCCAAAGGCTTCTGGTGAATTGGTCAAAGAGAAAGGAACCATCAGCACTCAAGATGAGTATGGGAGAAAGCAGCCTGGTGCTTGTCAGACAATAAGTCAACAGAGCTATTTACACAGCGCGGCCGAGGTAGTTCGTTTGGTGGAAGAAAATGAGGCTCAGGGTCACGGGAACGGAGAGAACAGCTATCTGCCTTGCTCCACTGACCCTTTCTCCTCCCCACTCTCCTTTCCCTTCTCTCTTTCCACTCAACATGTGAAGGTCTCCATTTCTTCTCCATTTTCATCGAGAGAAATACCTCTAAGTTTGACAAACTCGGCCATCTACCAGGGCCGGACCAGCAGGGCCTGTCCAGTTCCCGCCACCGGGCAGGAAAGGGTGCCTCCTCAGGCCCTTCAGAGACAGTTCATTCCACGAGACTCCAATGGGGTGAGCTTTATGCGCTATTGTTGGTGCCTTTCATCACTGAGTCTATTGTCAACCATGTAGGCAGCTGGTAACTGCTCACTTAAAAAAGTGATCCCTCCCCACGCCCACCCTCATTTTGTCCCATAACAGCCTGACAAACAAATAGCACCTGCCATTGCTCACAGAGAAAAATACAAGAAAATGGACAACTAAAGGGGCGAAGCTTGAGAATCTCACTAATGCCCGATGACTGATCTTGTTAGCGCACATAGTGCATGCTCGGACTTTTCCAGAACCTTAGATCTCTCTGCTGAACAACCACAAGTGCGTGCGTGTGTGTGCACACACACACACACACACACACAAAGGCACTTTGCAGCAGGCTGTGCAGCTGCCCCCGCCCTCTGCCGGGAGCTTGATTGTCAGTCTCACACACAAACCCAGACAATGCTCTCAATGGGCGTCTTTCGGGGAGACAATTGCCAAAAGCATGATAACGGGATTTGTCACCCTGATGTGGCTGCTGTTTCAGCAAGCATTTCAGTAATGAAAGAAAGTTTTACTAATTGTAAATGGGGATGAATTTCAGCTGTCTCCTCTTAAAAAAAATTCTTTTGGAAGAAGCCAATTAAGATCATCTGTCTAAGGCATCTCTTCACCCCCACTGCAACAATATGTCAGTTATAATAGACGTCTAATAAACTCAGACTTCTCAGGACAGGGTGCTGAGCATGCCGAAAGAAGGGAGCAGAAAGGTTTTGAGGGGACTGATGAAACTTCTCTCTGGGAAAGCTTAGTCCATCGGGTGGTAGAGCTGGGGGCCATTTTCAATACATCAGTGCACCAAGACAGATTGGATTTCAGAACAATGATCAGCCCTACCGGTGGCCTGGCGCACCAATTGTCCTCTTTCCAGGAAACTGGAGTAGCTTACTGTCAAAATCTGTGGCCTGGCTCCTGGATGCCTGAGGTCTTACATCAGAGGGGAAGCGTTTGGAGACTTCAGGAGAATGCACAAGTGCCTTCAGAAACTGGAACGCTGGCAGTCCTGTTGGTAAATTCCCTTTCATGAGGAAATCTTTATGTAAATCCTATTCCCCTGCAACTGTGAGACTTTTATCTCTCACTATCTCAGCTGCTGCTCTAAGTTGCTCAGCTAGCTGACATTACTTGCGGAAAGGCAAGCCAATAGCTTGGTTAGTCCATTTAGGGCACTGTGTTCTGTCTTTTGCTGTTAGACTCAAAGGTGCTGTTTGTGCTGTGGTGTCCAACCCACCATCGAGACTAACTCACTTTCACTAAAGTCCCCAGTCCTGCCACGATGCTCCCGTTAACCTCACCATTGCCCTTGCCAGCATCAACATCACCTCCACTATCACAGCTCATATTAATAGCATGAAATTTGTTACCATTTCTGCTGTTGTCTACAGTAACGTCATTGCCATCTTCATTATCTTTGCCATCAGAACCATTAACATTTCTGTAATAAGCTGCATAACAGCCCCCTCCCCCCTCCGCCCCCACCAGAGATACCCAGGTTCTGAGCCCTGGAATCTGTAAATATTACCTTATCTGGCAAAAGGTATGTTGAAGACATGATTACATTAAGAATCTAGAGACAGGGAGATTATCTTGGACTATCCGGGCTTCCAATGTACTCCTAAGGAATACAGAGTTATATTTCCCAAAATGGCATTTTGACACTGTTTTCTTCCAGGGAGGAAGTCAAGATGAGCAATTTAGATACCTTTGCAGAAGTGGTAGATAACATCTCTTCTCTTTTAAATCCCAGATTGTTCCATGAGGAGAGTATGAGATTGACCGCAAGTTAGTCTCTAAATAGGCAAACTGAAAATAGATGCTGGGCTATTCATTTTCTTACTTCAACAGTTCAAATCTCAAACAGGAAGAAAGGTACCTTCTCCAATTTCCCTTGACCTGAGGTCCCAGTCACCTGTGGCACGTGCAGATGATTTTGAGAACATTTAGTTGTGGGTAAGTTACATATGGTAACTTACCTGTAACATGTAGAAAGGAATACCACCGGGCTGCCTGCTGTCACCCTGTTTATTTAACCTATACACTGAGCACATCATGAGAAATGCCAAGCTGGATGAGATAAGCTGGAGGCAAGATAGGCAGGAGAAACACCACCAACCTTCCGTATGTAGATGGTGACATTCTAATGGCAGAAAGCAAAGAGAAACTAAAGAGCCTCTTGATGAGGGTGATGGAAGAGAATGAAAGAGTGGGCTTAAAACTAAATATTTAAGAAAAAACAACAACAACAAACTAAGATCACGGCATCTGGCCCCATTACTTCTTGGCAAATAGACGGGGAGAAGGTGGAAGTATGACGTATCTCATCTTCTTGGGCTCTAAAGTCACCGCAGATGGTGACCGCAGCCATGAAATCAGAAGATGTTTGCTTCTTGGCAGGAAAACTGTGACAAACCTAGACAGTGTGTTGAAAAGCAGAGATATTACTCTGGCAACAAAGGTCCACATAGTCAAGGCTCTGGTCTTGCCTGTGCATGTACGGTTGCGAGAGCTGGACTGTAAAGAAGGCAGATCTCTGAAGAATAGATGTCTTTGAACTGTGGTGTTGGAGAAGACTTCTGAAAGTCCCTTGGACAGCAAGGAGATCAAACCAGTCAATCTTAAGGGAAATCAACCCTGAATACTCATTGGAAGGACTGATGCTGGAGCTGAAACTCCAGTATTTTGGTCATCTGATGAGAATAGCTGACTCATTGGAAAATTCCCTGATGCTGGGAAGGATTGAAGGCAGAAGGAGAAAAGGGCATCAGAGGATGAGATGGCTGGATGGCATCACTGATGCAATGGACACGAACTTGGGCAAACTCAGGGAGATGGTGAGGGACAGGGAGGACTGGCGTGCTGCAACCCATGGGCTCGCAGAGAATTGGACACAACTGGACAACTGAACAAGTTACATGTATTAAAAATCAGTAGATATAAGAATGACTTTTTTTTTTTAGTTTAAATAAAGCCATTGCTGAAATTATCTGATGTTTCATACTCCCACAAGTAGAAAAAGTGGTTAGAATAGAAAGGAAATTATCAGTTTTGTTTTTTTTACCATTGGCAGGATTTACTAATGGTCTGTTTGCACATGGCTGGGTCCTGGGCAGGGTGTCCTAGCTTTCTTGGAGCTACAATGAGCCTGAATAATTTAGATTAGGTGGCTACACTAATTGAATTTACCAGATAATTAGCTCAGGGTTTTCACTTCACTTTGCCATGCAAGACCATTTAAAAAAAGGAAAATTCATTTGAATTTAACTGTTTTCTAAATACCTCAAAGCTGGGTTAATCAATTTGTGTAGTCAGGAAAAGAATATATCTCCCTTGAGTTATATTCTTGAAGCTATTTTTTCCTTTACAAAAATAACGTAATTATATTACTAACACTTTGACAAAATATACAGAATTTTATTCCTTGGATATCACCATTTGTAGCAATTTGCCATTTTTTCATTCATTATTTTTTCCTATGCCAATAACTATCACAATTAAAACTGGAATTGTACAACACTGGAAATGCAGCCAATGTTCTACGGTAACTATAAGTGGAGCAGAACCTTTAAAAACTGTGAATAACTACACTGTACCCCTGTCATTTATAGAATATTGTGCCTCAGCTACACTTTAATAAAATTTAAAAACAAAATTTGTTCCTATGAAGAACAGTCACCAAACCTGATTTAATTCAAGGTTCAACCAGTGAATTCACTGCTTATTAACTTACGTGCTTGATCAGCTAAAGCACATATATTGAACAGTACAAAAAAAGGAACCAACTAAAGAGTAAAGTGAGACATTTTACTGGTTATTTCATATTAAGAAAAACAAACACCACATTACAAATTTCCCCTTATTAATTCCTATGCATTTACTGCTACCCAAAACATAAATGGGTCCGTAATACACACAAATGCAGCCTTCTAGAAAAGCTCCCATCATAAATACTGAAGCAAGCTTTAAATTTCTGAGTGAAATTAAAAACTAAAGATTTTAATAAATGTATTTGCTTCATCTCCAAAATCTGTGCCCATCGAGTCATGAAGTCTCTCTGCTGTGTAATGAGCTGTGCCCTAGTTAATGAAGCAGTGTTAAAGCCAACTTCCAAGACAAAATGTAAATTAAAAAGTAAAAACCACGTCACAGTGAACTCTGGTGGCTCCCACTGTCAGATTACAAAGAAAAGCAAAGTGAACTGCCGTTAGGAGATGACAAACACACCCATCCAGCACACCTCTAGCTTTAGGGTGCCATTTGAAAAACAACTGATTGTTTAAAAAGTAAAAACCACGTCACAGTGAACTCTGGTGGCTCCCACTGTCAGATTACAAAGAAAAGCAAAGTGAACTGCCGTTACGAGATGACAAACACACCCATCCAGCACACCTCTAGCTTTAGGGTGCCATTTGAAAAACAACTGATTGTTTCTGCTTTTCAAATCCCAGAAAAGCTAAGCAATATAAAAAGAGAAATTTTCTTTGCAGTACTAGAGAATATAATGGTACTGTTAATAGGACAGAATTTGCTAAAGACACAAAGCAGAAAAGACAGGGTTGAGAGAAAAACGCATCACCATTAACCATCTCGTGATACTGTTTCGGCAAAAGTCGACTTGGGAAGTAAGGGGCTGAGCCCCCCTGGGAGAGCCCCAGAAGCCACCTACTTCTTTATTACCTTTAAGACATAAATAACCATCACCAATGGTTACATGTAATAGAGTCTTGTCTGGGTGAATTAGAGCCCTCAGACTGTCAGTAAATCTAATAACCTGTCAGTAGTGGTCATGTTTAGTACACATCAGTACAAGCTGAGAAATAAAATTCTTAAAGCTAAACTTATGAGCATTTCTACTAGCTCTTAGATGATGATGATGTTTTATGCTACTCAAACAAACTACAAATGAAGCTAAGACTTCTGTAAAGTGGCTTTGAAACTTTGTGTGTAGAAAATTAACATTATTAAGGATTAAAATATTATTTGTGTGCACATAAATGAATACTTACTCTTGTCCTTTAAGATAACCCACTTAATATAAGTGATCAAAATTATTTCCATTTTTAGGCTTGTATACATAGCTTTAAAATGTCTTCAGTTGAAGTGGATACAGAATTCACTGTTCAGGTTTTCTTCTTTCTGTTTCACTTTCTCCAACAATAAAATGGTAATATCTACTACTCTTTGGAAGGAAGGCTATGACCAACCTAGACAGCATATTAAAAAGCAGAGACATTACTTTGGCAACAAAGGTCCGTTTAGTCAAACCTATGGTTTTTCCAGTGGTCATGTATGGATGTGAGAGTTGGACTATAAAGAAAGCTGTGCACCTAAAGGATTGATGCTTTTGAGTTGTGGTATTGGAGAAGACTCCTGA
>SJYC01096524.1:0-79412 GCA_006408675.1 Madoqua kirkii | reverse complement strand
CAGAATTCACTGTTCAGGTTTTCTTCTTTCTGTTTCACTTTCTCCAACAATAAAATGGTAATATCTACTACTCTTTGGAAGGAAGGCTATGACCAACCTAGACAGCATATTAAAAAGCAGAGACATTACTTTGGCAACAAAGGTCCGTTTAGTCAAACCTATGGTTTTTCCAGTGGTCATGTATGGATGTGAGAGTTGGACTATAAAGAAAGCTGTGCACCTAAAGGATTGATGCTTTTGAGTTGTGGTATTGGAGAAGACTCCTGAGAGTCCCTTGGACTGCAAGGAGATCCAACCAGTCCATCCTAAAAGAGATCAGTCCTGAGTGTTCATTCGAAGGACTGATGTTGAAGATGAAACTCCAATACTTTGGCCATCTGATGTGAAGAACGGACTCATTTGAAAAGACCCTGATGCTGGGAAAGATTGAAGGCAGGAGGAGAAGGGGACAACAGAGGATGAGATGGTTGGATGGGATCACCGATTCAATGGACATGAGTTTGAGTAAACTCTGGGAGCTGCTGATGGACAGGGAGGCCTGACGTGCTGCAATTCTTGGAGTTGCAAAGAGTCAGACATGACTGAGAGACTGAACTGAACTGAACTACTTATATAAATTTTTTATTTGAAAACAATTTTCTTGGACTGCAGGGAGATCCAACCAGTCCATTCTGAAGGAGATCAGCCCTGGGATTTCTTTGGAAGGAATGATGCTAAAGCTGAAACTCCAGTACTTTGGCCATCTCATGTGAAGAGTTGGAAAAGAGTCTAATGCTGGGAGGGGTTGGGGGCAGGAGGAGAAGGGGATGACAGAGGATGAGATGGCTGGATGGCATCACTGACTCATGGATGTGAGTCTGAGTGAACTCTGGGAGTTGGTGATGGACAGGGAGGCCTGGAATGCTGCGATTCATGGGGTCACAAAGAGTTGGACATGACTGAGCAACTGAACTGAACTGAACTGAGACTACTCAATGCTCATGTTTCAAAGTAGTGGGTCAATTTAGTCTCATCCTATAGCCTGTCCCCCACCCCTTTTCTCTCAACTCTGGCCCTCCTGCCCTGCAAGGATTTTTGCATACATACTTGTAAACAACCAGTCTACCACCCTTTGTTGTCACACACCCTTTGTTGTCTCTTGGCCACTCTTAGTCATAAGGGCATTTACACTGATGGTGAATTCAGACTTCAGAAGCACTGGCCCAAGCACAACCACCCAGGCCATGGAAGAGTGGCCAAGAGATCATTCGGGCAGGAGATTCCTTGGCCTAAGCGTCAATGCATGATCTGGCAGGGGTGGGAACACAGCTTCGATGAGATACCTCTCCTGGTCCCAGTAAACTCCCTCTCATGGTACTGGGGAACCAGAGCAGGTTCTTCAAGTTCCTAGGCCCAGAGCAGGGTCTTTCTTAACTGGATCGACCCAATGCATTGGGATTATAAACATACAGGAATGTCAAAGTTGGGATGTTAAGCTACTTATGCCATGGATTTTGACGGTGGACACTTCTAAACTGTTTAACCAATATCCATATTCCTATTCCTTCTTATGAATAGAGCCCTGATTTTGTTTAAGGCAGCAGTACTTCTAGCTTAGAAGCTGTATCTCCAAGATAAACTTGCAATCAGGGACGACCATGCAATGTGGTTCTAACCAATGAAATGGAGCAAATATTCTGGTCAATATTCTGGCCTGGAGAATTCCATGGACTGCATAGTCCATGGGGTCACACAAAGAGTCAGACACAACTGAGTGACTTTCATAGAGATGTGCTAAACATTTACATAAAAGTTTAATTTGTATATACTGAGCTCTTTCTATTTTTTCATAAATGGTTTATAATCAAGGTAGATAGTAAAGCAACAGCATCTTGAAATAAAATGTAAATGGAGGGATGCTTTTTAATTTCTGAATTGTTGTTCATATTAGTTCTCCAATATTTTTCAAAAAGGGAAGGCAAAAACAAGAGAAAAAAAGCACACCGAAAAAGAGACCTAAGATTTATTCTGAGAAATTTGAATTGTACTGGTGGAAAAAGCAATGGGTAAAGGACTTCCCTGGTGGCCGAGTGGTTAGGAATCGCCTGCTCATGCAGATGACACAGGGTGATCCCCAGTCTGGGAAGACTCCCTATGCCTTGGAGCAGTTAAACCTGTGCGCCTCAGCTACTGAGCCTGAGTTCTGGTGTCCCTGAGCTCCGACTACTGAGCCTGCATGACGCCAGTCCTGAAACCCACATGCCTAGAGCGCCAGCTCCACAGCCAGAGAGGCCACAGCGATGAGAAGCTGGTGCACGATAACGAGGGGGTAGCCCCGGCCCCTCACCACTCAGCAGCGGAGACCTAGCACGGCTGAAATACATACAGACACAAACAGACAACAAGGAAACATGCCTATCAGAGTCAATGACATTAAAAAGACAATGGATGAATATTTTCCTTTCTTGGTGAGTCACTAACAATTTTAAAGAAAACTCTAGACTAAATTTGTAAATATTTAAGTCATTTATTCTCAAAAGTGAAAAAATATTTTCAATTATAATTTTGTTGAATATCTTAGCTACTGTCTTTTGGTGATAACAGAGGCACTCAATATTTAGGATTATGAATCTGATGCATTGGCATAAAATGAGCCTCTTGAAACCAATTTCCTATGGAAAAATATATAGAATTTTAGTGAAAGATCAGCATACACAATCACAGAATTTAGAATCTGATATATATAGGAGATTTATCAAAAAATACTTCTTTTTTTTTAACCTAATTTATCATGTCCTTCATCTTTTGAGAAGGGAAAGCCTCTATTCTCCGATTTTGCTTCAGTGTCTTATTATGTGTACACATGCAGAAAATAAAAAGACAGATTTATATTTTTATTTAAGATTTCCTCTGCCTACTCTAAGATCCAAATAACTGTTTGAAAAAAATAAGTATAATTTCCCCTAGTTTTGGAAGTAAAAATATTAGATTAGCAAAGAAAGTGGGTTTGAAGTTGGGAAGACTTAACAGTTAGACTTTTTTTTTAAAGGAAAAGTACTTGAATATGAAATCATTGGTTCTTTGTAGAGAGAATTTTTCATCTTACTTTTCTTTGAATGGAGCACAATTGGTTCACTAATTTGAGTTTTTTTCTGAAATGCACTCTATGAACACATGCCATAAATTTCAACATATTCAGCGCTGCACGATGAAGATATTTGCTTGTAATAGTGTTCTGCTTCTATTGACAACCACAAGCTTCTTCTCATCCTTTCCTCTTTCAAATTAAAGGTATAAGAAATACTGTGAATATAATTTATTACTTATGTCCCCAGAGGATCTAAACAGAAAGTATTATCTGCTTCAAATCTTTTGTGCTATCACTATTGAAAATTTTCAGGGAGACCTGAACTAATGTTCTTAATGTTGACCTCAAAGCTATGGTACTACAATTTTTGTACTGGGGAAAACAAAACAAATAAAAGAGCTGGAAAGGAAAGATATACATTTAAGGTTTCTAAAAAAAAAAGAAAAAAGCTTGCATTATGTTCTGATTGACAAGTATTCAACATATTGTATCATCTGAGGCACAGCTAGCTTAAAATATAGAATAAATGATACAGTTTTCATATTTGTCATTACATTCCACAGACATGACATTAGCATGTTTACAAAGAAGGAAAGCTAGAATAAAAACAAGCTATTTTTCTATATGCCTAAACATATTAGCACTTATAGTAAATTGCATTAAAAGTAACAATGGGTTTAATCTGGAGGTGAACATTATCGATATTCATTGGTATGCTTATGTTAATTAACTGGGCATTAATTCTGCAAACTGAAGGAGATCAGCCCTGGGATATCTTTGGAGGGAATGATTCTGAAGCTGAAATGCCAGTATTTTGGCTACTGCATGCTAAGAATTGACTCACTGGAAAAGACTCTGATACTGGGAGGGATTGGAGGCAGGAGGAGAAGGGGACGACACAAGATAAGATGGCTGGATGGCATCACTGACTCGATGGGCGTGAGTCTGAGTGAACTCGAGGAGTTGGTGATGGACAGGGAGGCCTGGTGTGCTGTGATTCATGGGGTCGCAAAGAGTAGGACACGACTGAAGGACTGAATTGAACTGAAGCTAGGAAAGAGAAAATTAGCTCTGTTTCTTCCTATCAGGATTGATTGTTATATTTACTCATTTATTTGGCTGTATCAGGTCTTAATTGTGGTGTGTTGGCTCTAGAGCATATGGGATCAGTAGTTAGGGCACATGGGATCTTAGTTCCCCAACTAGAAATCAAACCTATGGCCCATGCATTGGAATGCAGATTCTTAACCACTGGACCACCAAGCAAGTCCTACTGAGAAATAATTTGTAATGCCTCTTTATGAAGTGGATCCTACAAATACATGAAAAACCCTGATTATTGATTGTTATATTTACTCATTTATTTGGCTGTATCAGGTCTTAATTGTGGTGTGTTGGCTCTAGAGCATATGGGATCAGTAGTTAGGGCACATGGGATCTTAGTTCCCCAACTAGAAATCAAACCTATGGCCCATGCATTGGAATGCAGATTCTTAACCACTGGACCACCAAGCAAGTCCTACTGAGAAATAATTTGTAATGCCTCTTTATGAAGTGGATCCTACAAATACATGAAAAACCCTGATAATGTAAAATAATATTGGTATGTGCAATGTATAATGGAGTCTCAGTTCTCCCTGGGGAAGCAAGACAACTGAGTCCTGGCTTAGTGTGTTTCAGAGTTGAGCTGGAGATGATGCCAAACCAGGGTAGAAGCAGTGAAGATATGAGGAGATGTCAGATGAGGAGACAGCAACTGACTTGTTGTTAAGGGGCTGGGAGAGAGAAACTCTTGACACAAGCAACTTGTTGAAGAGTCTTTCTGTTTACTGAAAGGCCACAATCTGAGAGTGTTAGGTTCTGTTCAATAGCTCAGTTGTGTCCGACTCTTTGCGACCCCATGAATCACAGCACGCCAGGCCTCCCTGTCCATCACCAACTCCTGGAGTTCACTCAAACTCATATCCATCAAGTCAGTGATGCCATCCAGCTATCTCATTCTCTGTCATTCCCTTCTCCTCCTGCCCCCAATGCCTCCCATCATCAAGGTCTTTTCCAATAAGCCAACTCTTCGCATGAGGTGGCCAAAGTACTGGAGTTTCAGATTCAGCATCAGTTCTTTCAATGGAAAACCAGGACTGATCTCCTTTAGAATGGACTAGTTGGATGTCCTTGCAGTCCAAGGGACTCTCAAGAGTCTTCTCCAACACCACAGTTCAAAAGCATCAATTCTTCGGCACTCAGCTTTCTTCACAGTCCAACTCTCACATCCATACATGACCACTGGAAAAACCATAGCCTTGACTAGACAGACCTTTGTTGGCAAAGTAATATCTCTGCTTTTGAATATGCTATCTAGGTTGGTCATAACTTTTCTTCCAAGGAGTAAGCGGCTTTTAATTTCCTGGCTGCAGTCACCATCTGCAGTGATTTTGGAGCCCAAAAAATAAAGTCTGACACAGTTTTCACTGTTTCCACATTTATTTCCCATGAAGTGATGGAACCAGATGCTATGATCTTCGTTTTCTGTATGTTGAGCTTTAAGCCAACTTTTTCACTCTCCTCTTTCACTTTCATCAAGAGGCTTTTTAATTCCTCTTCACTTTCTGCCATAAGGGTGTTGTCATCTGCATATCTGAGGTTATTGACATTTCTCCCAGCAATCTTGATTCCAGCTTGTGCTTCTTCCAGCCCAGCATTTCTCATGATGTGCTCTGCATAGAAGTTAAATAAACAGGGTGACAATATACAGCCTTGACAGACTCCTTTTCCTATGTGGAACCAGTCTGTTGTTCCATGTCCAGTTCTAACTGTTGCTTCCTGAGCTGCATATAGGCTTCTCAAGAGGCAGGTCAGGTGGTCTAGTATTCCCATCTCTTTCAGAATTTTCCACAGTTTATTGTGATCCACACAGTCAAAGGCTTTGGCATAGTCAATAGAGCAGAAATAGATGTTTTTCTGGAACTCTCTTGCTTTTTCCATGATCCAGTGGTTGTTGGCAATTTGATCTCTGGTTCTTCTGCCTTTTCTAAAACCAGCTTGAACATCTGGAAGTTCACAGTTTGTGCACTGTTGAAGCCTGACTTGGAGGGAGAATTTTGAACATTACTTTACTAGCATGTGAGATGAGTGCAATTGTGCAGTAGTTTGAGCATTCTTTGGCATTGTCTTTCTTTGAGATTGGAATGAAAACTGACCTTTTCCAGTCCTGTGGCCACTGCTGAGTTTCCAAATTTGCTGGCATACTGAGTGCTGCACACCATCATCTTTCAGGATTTGAAAGAGCTCAACTGGAATTTCATCACCTCCACTAGCTTTGTTCATAATGATGCTTTCTAAGGCCCACTTGACTTCACATTCCAGGATGTCTGGCTCTAGGTGAGTGATCACACCACTGTGATTATCTGGGTTGTGAAGCTCTTTTTGGTAAAGTTCTTCTATGTATTCTTGCCATCTCTTCTTAATATCTTCTGTTTCTGCTAGGTCCATACCATTTCTGTCCTTTTGCATGAAATATTCCCTTGGTATCTCTAATTTTCTTGAAGAAATCGCTAGTCTTTCCCATTCTCTTGTTTTCCTCCATTTCTTTGCATTGATCACTGAGGAAGGCTTTCTTATCTCTCCTTGCTATTATTTGGAACTCTGCATTCAGATGCTCATCTTTCCTTTTCTCCTTTGCTTTTTGCTTCTCTTCTTTTCACAGCTATTTGTAAGGCCTCCTCAGACAGCCATTTTGCTTTTGATCTGAGAGACTAGATGGCAAGATAACTGAGCTTTGTTGCATTTAATTGCCTGGGGCACACCTGAGAGGAGATTCCACTAGCAGTTGGATCCACAGGGTTGGAGCTCCTAAAGAAAGGTGGAACTGGAGCTAGAAGTCTTTAGCATGGGGATGCTCTCTGAAGCCTTCTTGTAGGAAAGCTCCCTTAGAGTGAGTGTGTAGAGAGAGAAGACTTGACGAGCAGAACGGCCAATGGCTTTGTTAGACTGAAGCACAGCCTGAGCAAAAGAGAGGAAGGATTGGAATCACGAGGTTCCTGAACGTCTGGCTAAATAAATTGAATTTTATTTCCTGGATTCTGTAGAATGACAGTACAGTGTCTTTGTTGAAACTTGGTTTCAGAGAATTCATTTGGAGTAAAAAATATAGGTGAAAGCCAGATGACCCGGGCTAGAAGCAACTGTCAGTGAAATATACCAAAAATCCATGTGGAGATGATTCATATCGTAAGACTTTGGAGAAAGTGTGGGGTCAGAGACATTGCAGTGGCAGATTCTACAGAACTGGGCATCTGATAGGGTTTGGGGAAAAGACTTATATGCCCAAGAAGACATTAAGTACCATTTAGAAAACAGAATGCTGAGTTTGAAAAGAAGACTATAGGACATATAGCAAGTAAAGTTGCAAATTTAAGCAGGTTGCATTGGAGGGGAGGGGAGTTCAGCCCACAGGCCTGGACGCTTGACTCTAGCTCTGACCAGAGCCAGGGAGGCTGTCCAGGATGGACATGAAAAATTGGGAGTCATCTGAAGGCAGATGATAGCTGACTCCTTGAGAATATTTCCTGCTAGAGAAATTACCGTCCGCAATGAGGCCCAGGAATAATAGAAGATGCATTTAAAAGAGATGCCCTAGAAGCTCTTTGTGTTTCTATTGTCATTGGATACCCCTGGTCTATCCAAAAAGTACCAAGAGGCAAGTACGTTTTTTGGATTTGTTGGTAATAATGTTAAACCAAACACCAATTCTGAACTTCTGTATACTGTCCTCCACTCATGAGTTTAAAATGATTATTGAAAGTCATATTTTCTTTAATCTTTTAGGTTAAAAAAGTTAAACTCAGATTTGGCAGTTCAAACAAATTTTTCAATCACATAGGCTGAGAACAGACTCATTTGAAAAGCTAGAGCAGTCTCCCAGTAACGCCAGTAAAAGGCTACCAGTTTCCCACCATGACTTCAGAAACACATGCACAATGTCTAACGTGTTATTAGCCACTCACAGTGTACTCCGCTTCCTGCTGTTTCACAGAACAAGTATGGCAGCCGGCATTGTTTTGCAAAACACCTTTCAAAACTGACTCTCAGTTTCGCCTTACCTGCTGACATTTAAAAATAACTGAGCTGTTTACTTTGTTTTCATTTCTTGGAGCAAACAAAAGTAAAAAAGATAGTGTTAGCATTTGGGTCCTGGAGCCACAGTTGGAGATGCATTTGTTCCCCCTCTCTTTCCTTCTTGCTGATTTTTTTTTTTTTAATGAAAGGTTGTTATTTTTGTTGATTGGCCAATTAGACGAGCTGATGGCTGCTACCTACTTCTAAGATTTGATTCTATTATAAAGCCTCAGAGGCTAATGCTGCTTCAGTCTTGCCCTAAAAAGACATAAAAGGATACACTTGCCGTTAAGTCTCCCGGCAGATGAAGGGGCATAAACCATTGATCACAATGCGAAATGCTGAAAACTGAAAAGGAATCCAATTTATTTTAAATAAAACTACTCTGTTCTCCAGTGACAGATTCCAGAATCAGACAACAGAAAGGAACTGACAGCAGATGTTTTAGAGCCGAGACACAGAGAGGCTGAGTAATGGTATAGAAAAGGAATTGCTTTGAACTTCACCCCTGCTTTAAATACTTCAAATCAATAGGGTCACAGAGCTTTATAAAGCCTCAGAGGCTAATGCTGCTTCAGTCTTGCCCTAAAAAGACATAAAAGGATACACTTGCCGTTAAGTCTCCCGGCAGATGAAGGGGCATAAACCATTGATCACAATGCGAAATGCTGAAAACTGAAAAGGAATCCAATTTATTTTAAATAAAACTACTCTGTTCTCCAGTGACAGATTCCAGAATCAGACAACAGAAAGGAACTGACAGCAGATGTTTTAGAGCCGAGACACAGAGAGGCTGAGTAATGGTATAGAAAAGGAATTGCTTTGAACTTCACCCCTGCTTTAAATACTTCAAATCAATAGGGTCACAGAGCTCTTTAATAGAGTGATGAGGTCTCGCCCTAGCAGATCTGCACAGTGACAAGTTGATGTGCGTCCTAGCAGCAGGGTCATAAAAATGGCAGGCTTCTCCCTGAAAGGGGGCTTTGTGTGAGCAGGGTCCATTGGACTGACTCCCCCGTATGGCCACTCTTGAGAGCCAGGCCCTAATAGTCTCCATCTAAATGGGCCTGACCTCATGAATTACCTCAGGAAACTTAATCTATAAACTGGCTTCTTCTTATGCAGACTGATGAATTCTTGTTTATTCCTAAATGGCTGTCACAAGACCTATTCATCAGACTCTCAAGGGCGGGGGTCCGGGTGGGGAAGGAGACTTGCAGAATCCAGCCTCAAGTGCGGCACCGTTAAAGAATCATTAGGCTTCACGGCTGGACTTGAGACCCACTCCAAATCCACAAAGCGGGTTTCTTTTTCATTTTTTAAACTATTCATCAGAAGTGCATTGAGATGAGATTCTGACCTGATTTTTTTTAAAAAAAGAGTGCTTTTTGTCACTATCAGTTTCATGGCTGTGTTCTTTCTCTTTCCAGTTTTTTTTTTTTTCAACAAAAGTAAAAGAAAATAAAGGCAGATGGCCAACTCTTTTCAATATCCGTTTGCTTTATTTGAGCAGTTTAATGTAGTGAAACAGAGTGAAATGTTGCTGCTTGCTAAATGGTAAACAACACCATTACCCAGAATTCTGCTGTAGATTGGTACAAAAGAGGGTGCTGGTGATTAATTAAACTGTTGTTGTAATTGTAATGCATGATACATAATAGATAGTGTGCCGTGTATTTTAAAAGCAGCAAATTAGCAAATAATAACTTTCCTACATAGCACATCTCCATTGCTTGCTGCTAATGCATAAAGAGTCAAAAATAAAAGGCTATTATGCAACTACCTAATAAAGTGAATGTTTCTAGTGTTCACCAATCTGTAAACATGTGCTAGTGAAGCTACGTACCATGGCTCTGTAGGTCAGGTGCCCCTGGAGGCAAGAGGATGAAATTTCTCTCAGTGGACTTTCCATTGTCTCCTGAGTTATATATAATCCTCCCTATTCTCTTAATAGTCATACATGCAGAGGTCTGCTTTACATGTATTATACTTTTGTAGAATACCAGCCTGTGTTACAGAAATGGCTATGCAAATACTTTTTATAGAGGAAACATAAAATGATCAAGAGTCATTTTCTGATGCCATGCTCATGTCTAGCCAGCTTTTTCACTGTGACAGTTAAAAAAAATGGTGAAATGTAAAGGTGGTCATGTATCCTCCCCTATTATTTTTACCTGATGTTCTCTACCATTTGATAGGCAAACAAAAAGACTCAAAAGAAGGTAATGGAGGCAGAGTGCACGCCGGCCAGTCATTTGGGATGACTGAGGTGAAAATGCACAGATGGAAAGAAAGGGCTCAGGTGATTTCCATGAACAGGAGACACTTTCATCACGGTATCTCTTTTCCTTTCTCTTATCTTATTTACACTGAGTAATAAACCTTGGATATTTTTACTTAAATACTTTATTGAGGTATAATTTACATACTATAAAATTCATCCATTTTAACAGCACAACTCAGTGATCTTTAATAAATTTACAGAGTTGTGCAGCAATCATCACAGTTCAATTTCAGAGCATTTCTGTCACTTTCAAAAGATTCATTGTCCCCTGTTCCCACCCCAGGATTTAGGCAACCAGTAACCTTTTTTATATCTTTATAGACATAAAGATTTGCCTTTTCGTTAACTTTCACATAACTATAATTATACAGGAGTCTATCTTTTATGTCTCGTGTGCTTTGCACAATATATTTTGTTTACCCGCGTTGTAGCTTATATAAGTGTTTTCATACCTCTTACGGCTGTATAGTACTCCATCAAATAGATACACTGCATTATGTTCATCCGTTTGCCAACTGGTGAACCTTTGGATGTGTTCTCATTTCTCTTGGGGAGATTACTGGAACTGGAATTGTGGAGTCATATGGTAAATTGATTCAGCCTGAACTTTTAAAATGATCTCTCTCCATTTGCAAATGAAACTGAATTCCGGGACAAGAGCAGTTAGCACTTTGTACCCGGGTGGGACTGGGAGCCGCTTGGTCGGCCTGCACATCCACTGCTTCCATCCACGCGACCCTCGGCAAACTCACACTGCTCACTCCCTGAAAGACAGCTTCCCTTCCTTGAGTTCCCAAAGGCAGTAGCGCACAGTGAACGCAGACTCGGTCAGCACGGCTGTTCGGTTGACTTGATTAGCAGCTCACAGAAACAGATAAGATTTTGGCACAGTGTTACCAGCATGCAGACGAGAGGCAGCACCCCGACGTCTGGAGTTGGGGGGTGGGGTTGAAGTAGGAGTTGATGAGTCTCGCCTTCTTGGTTGAATGCTATTCCACGAGAAGAGAGTGAGTGAACCACAGGAGGATTCTGCTCCTTTTATCTGTTATAATTTGAGTGGGCTTTTCCCTTTCAGTCACATAAACATACTCCAGGCGATAAGGCGTCTGGGGCTCACATATTCCACTTCGCTCAGCCATTTACTAGCGGTGATGGAGAAGGTCTCTGCCTCTTCTGCTGTAGCGATTCTCAGTGAATACGCGGCCACCTCTGTGCTCTCTCCTACCAGCCTTTGGCTTGGAGTCCTGATAAACCACGCTCTATCTCACTTGCCCTCTCTGAAAATAAAAACAAATGATGACTTCTCTAAGTGTAGTCTAGTAAAACTCTGATCAATGCTATGAAGCAAAATGTAGTTGATTGCTGCCTGGCACTTAAGCAATGCATTTTGACACTCACCATTCTCCTTTAACAGTCCAGGTAGCATTTAGTCAATAAGGACTCTAAGCATGTGTGTGTGTTTGTGTGTGTATTCTTCCTTTTTTGCCAGACATAAGACTCTGCCTTCTGCCCCACAGGGAGATTCAGCGGAGCTCAAAGAATTTGCCAAGTGAAACAAGGACATCCTGGGAGCCGAAATCGGCGTAAATCCCACAGCGTGAGCTGCCCAAACTTCTGTGGGATTCAGAAGTTTCATGGAGCATAGACAACTTCCTGTGAGAGATGAGAACATTATGTACAAATAACTGTCTGCACAGGGTGTGTGCCATGCACAGGTTCTGCTCGTTTCTTTCTTCTCTGAGACAGCATGATTTTTTAAATTGCACAAGGGCAGGATTCTGTTTTAACTTACCTAAGATTGTGCATGCTGGGGAGCTGGGATGTGGCAGATAGTGTCCCGTGGGGAACACACGCATATAGAATGGTGCAATCTGACAAGGGCAGGGGTACTTGAGTCACAGCGATGCCAGGTTTGCAGCACATTCCTTTCAAGGGTCTTCCTGCCGTAGCCTCGGCAGTATAGCCAAGGACTGGAATGTACTTGGGATGAAAGTTGTGCCAAAAAGCTTAATTAGTTTTATTCTTTTGGTTTGCCAAGATCTGGGACTCACATATGCTACTCTAAGTAAAATGAAACTTATTTTAAGGATAAGTGAGATGAAGAATTAGAAGCAAAGGACCGCCCAGAGCCTAGGAGAAAAATAAATGAAAAGTGAAAGTGAAGTCGCTTCAGTTGTGTCTGACTCTTTGCTACCCCGTGGACTGTAGCCTACCAGGCTCCTCCGTCCATGGGATTTTCCAGGCAAGAATACTGCAGTGTGTTGCCATTTTCTTCTCCAGGGGATCTTCCTAATTCAGGGAAAAGAAGGACTCGTTATTTGCAGCAAGTCTCATCAGTGCCTCTGCATGCCTCACCCAATCTCTACCCCTTGCTGATTGGCCAGTTTCTCCATTTTCTGCAGGACGTCATAGGAAAGAGTGTGTCTGATTGGCCGTGTGGAAATCACCCCCCCTGTGGAGGAGAGTGCTTCTCTCCAGGTTACTGTGCAGACTACTTGCCAAGCTATGGCTGACGCTTCCGCCACTCTTCTCCCTGTATGTTCACTGGAATTTCTGCACAAAGACTGGACGAGCACTACCTCCTTGAGTTTGGAAATAAAGCTGTTCTTTAGAGAGAGGCAAGTTAAACAGGGTGAAAAGTGGATTAATAGCTCAGTGTAGAAGTTAAATAAAAGAGGAATGGACCCTGTTCTTGCATCAAACAAGTAAACAAAGACTGATGTATAGAAAAGGATTTTGATTTGAACCTGTGGCAATTATTTACAAACTGATCCAACACTCATTAACTGAGTTCTTTGTTGTGCAAAATGTATAGGTCCCGACTATTAAGAAAGGAACAGGGGCGCATGAGTAGAGTACCTAGTAGTAGAAGGAAGTGTTTTGTTCATCTATGAATGAAAAGCCCACGGGTCAGAGAGTTTGAGACCTGCCCCAAACCAAACAGTTGCAACAACAAATGACATAAACGCATTTCCATGGTTTCAAAGTCTATGCTATCAGACTGTTTCCAGGGATGTATATGGCTGGTTTTCTCCACACAGGAGCTTAAATATGATTGGAAAAATAAAGATAACTTTCAGAAAAGAAGACAGGTTTTCCTCCTGAGAATGCATGTGTCAGAAATGTCTTTGTTAACAGTAAGGTGAATCATTATTACATAATTTTGTGTATGTGTCTATACACATTTCACTTAATAAGAATTTGCCGTTGTTCAGTTACGTCCAACTATCTGAAACCTCATGGACAGCAGCACGTCAGGCTTCCCTGTCCTTTACGATCTCTTGGAGTTTGCTCAGACTTACCTCCATTGGGGTGATGGTGCCGTTCGAACATTTCCTCCTATGTTGTCCCCTTCTCCTCCTGGCCTCAGTCTTTCCCAGCATCAGAGTCTTTTTCAGTGAGCTGGCTCTTTACATCAGGTGACCAAAGTATTGGAGCTTCAGCTTCAGCATCAGTCCTTCCAATGAATATTCAGGATTGATTTCCTTTAGGATTGACTGGTTTGATCTCCTTGCAGTCCGAGGGACTCTCAAAAGTCTTCTCCAGCACCACAGTTGAAAAGCATCAATTTTTCAGTGCTCAGCCTTCTTTATGGTCCAGCTCTCACATCTGTAATTGACTACTGAAAAAACCATAGCTTTGACTATACAGACCTTTGTCAGCAAAGTGATGTCTCTGTTTTTTTATTATGGTATCTAGGTTTGTCATAGCTTATCATGCAAGTGTCTTAATTTCATGGCTGCAGTCACCGTCCACAGTAATTTTGGAGCCCAAGAAAATAGTCTGTTAATCTTTCCATTCTTTCCCCTTCTATGTACCTCACAATTGCACTCATCTCACACACTAGCAAAGTAATGCTCAAAATTCTCCAAGCTAGGCTTCAACAGAACATGAACTGAAACTTTCAGATGTTCAGGCTGGATTTAGAAAAGGCAGAGGAACCAGAAACCAAATTTCCAACATTCATTGGATCATAGTAAAAGCAAAAGAATTCCAACAGAACATCTACTTCTGCTTCATTGATTATGCTAAGGCCTTTGACTGGGTGGATCACAACAAACTGGGGTAAATTCTGAAACAGATGGGAATAGCAGACCACCTGACCTGCCTCCTGAGAAACCTGTATGCAGGTCAAGAAGCAACAGTTAGAACTGGACATGGAACAACGGACTGGTTCCAGACTGGGAAAGTACGCTAAAGCTGAATATTGTCACCTTGCATATTTAACTTGTATGCAGAGTACATCATGCAAAATGCCAGGCTGGATATCTCACAAGCTGGAATCAAGATTGCAGGGGGAAATATCAGTAACTAACAGATATGCAGATGACACCACCCTTATGGTAGAAAGTGAAGAACTAAAAACCCTCTTGATGACAGTGAAAGAGAAGAGTGAAAAAGCTGACTTAAAACTCAACATTCAAAAAACTAAGATCATGGCATGTGGTCCCATCATTTCATGGCAAAAAATGGGGAAAAAATGGGAACAATGACAGACTTGATTTTCTTGTCTATCTGAATGACTGAACTGAACTGATGTGCCATGATGTGATGGTACCAGATGCCATGATCTTAGTTTTTTGAATACTGAGTTTTAAGCTAGCTTTTTCACTCTCCTTCTTCAACTTCATCAAGAGACTCTTTAGTTTCTCTTCACTTTCTGATATTAGACTACTGTCATCTGCATATCTGAGGTTATTGATATTTCTCCTGACAATCTTGATTCTAGCTTGTGAGACATCTAATCGGACATTTTGCATGATGTATTCTGCATATGTTAAATAAGCAGAGTGACAATATGTAGACTTGATGTATGCCTTTCCCAATTTTGAACCGGTCTATTCCATGTTCAGTTCTAACTGTTGCTTCTTGACCTGCATACAGATTTCTCAGGAGGCAGGTAAGGTGGTCTGGTATTCTCATCTGTTTAGGAATTTTCCAGTTTGCTGTGATCCACCCAGTCAAAGGCCTTAGCATAGTCAATGACACAGAAGTAGATGTTCTTTTGAAATTCTCTTGCTTTTTCAGTGATCCAGTGGATGCTGGCAGTTCTTCTGTCTTTTCTAAATCCAGCTTGTACATCTGGAAGTTCTCAGTTCACATACTGTTGAAGCCTAGCTTGAGTATGTGAAGCATTACCTTCCTAGCATATGAAATGAGCTCAGTTGTGCGGTAGTTTGAACATTCTTTGGGCTTCCTTGATAGATAAGTTGATAAAGAATCTGCCTGCAATGCAGGGTACCCGGTTTGTTTCCTGGGATGGGAAGATCTCCTGGAGAAGGGAAAGGCTACCCACTCCAGTTTTCTGGCCTGGAGCATTCCATGGACTCTATAGTCCACAGGGTTGCAAAGAGTTGAACATGTGAGCGACTTTCATTTTGAACAGTCTTTTGCATTGTCCTTTTTTGGGATTGCAGTGAAAACTGAATGTTTCCAGTCCCGTGACCACTGATGAGTTTTCCGAATTTGCTGACATGTTGAGTGCATCACTTTAACAGCATTACTTTCCAGGATTTTAAATAGCTCAGCTAGAAATCTTTCACTTCCACTTTGCTTGTAGTAATGCTTCCTAAGGCTCACTTAACTTTACATTCCAGAATGTCTGACTCTAGATGAGGGAGCACACCACTGTGGTTATCCTCTCTGGGTTAAGACCTTATTTGAACAGTTCTTCTGTGGATTATTGCCACTTCTTCTTAAAGTGATTCTGTTAGATCCTTATTCTTTCTGTCCTTTATTGTACCCATCTTTGCATGAAATGTTCCCTTGGTATTTCTAATTTTCTTAAAGACATCTTTACTCTTTCCCATTCTATTTTTTCCTCTATTTCTTTGCATTGTTCACTTCAGAATGGTTTCTTATCTCTCCTTGCCATTCTTTGGAACTCTGTATTCAGATGGGTATGTCTTTCCCTTTCTCCTTTGCCTTTTGCTTCTCCTCTTTTCTCAGCTATTTGTAAGGTCTCCTCAGACAACCATTTTGCCTTGTTACCTTTCTTTCTCTTCAGGCTGGTGTCGGTCACTGTCTCCTGTGCAGTGTTATGAACCTCCCATCCAGAGTTCTTCAGGCACTCTGTCTATCAGATCTAATCCCTTTAATCTGTTTGGCACTTCCACTGTATAATCCTAGGGGATTTTATTTAGGTCATACATGAATAGTGTAGTGGTTTCCCCTACTTTCTTCAATTTAAGCTTGAATTTTGCAATAAGGAGTTCATGATCCAAGCCACAGTCAGCTCCTAGTCTTGTTTTTGCTGACTATATAGAGTTTCAAAGAATATAATCAATCTGATTTCAGTACTGACCATCTAGTGATGTCCATGTGTAGAGTCGTCTCTTGTGTTGTTGGAAGAGGGTGTTTCTATGATCAGTGTGTTCTCTTGGCAAAACTCTGTTATCCCTTATCCTGCTTCATTCCGTACTCCAAGGCCAAACCTGCCTGTTACTCCAGTATCTCTTGACTTCCTACTTGTTCATCCAGCATCCTGTGATGAAAAGGACATCTTTTGTTGGTGTTACTTGTAGAAGGTCTTGTACGTTTTCATAGAACTGTTCAACTTCAGCTGCTTTGGCATTAATGGTTGGGGCATAGACTTGGATTACTGTGATGTTGAATGCTTTAGAAGCATATGATGCCTAAATCTTCAGTATAGAATGTATAGATCATTTGTTTATACTTACTAGGTATATCTTTTATTTGTGAATTCACTTGATTGGGCTAGATTGACCAAGGTGTCCTCAGCTCTTGAGTGGCTTCCATCTAAGCCGCATTGCTCCTAAGTCCACAAAGCTTGTAGGACTTATGTGTTTATTTATTTGAGTCACTTCATTTAACAGTGATTGCTGATGTTTTTCATACCATTTGGACAAGAACAAAATTCCAACGCCATTCCTTGTTAACTTAACATGAAACAATTTCTAAATGGCAAAATAACTCACACTCCACACTAAAATGACTTTTTAGTTTTTTGTTTCATCTTAAGTTCAAAAGTGAAAGCTAAATTTAATTTTTCTGTGGTAGTTCAAAGCACTGGTATTTAGATTTGGGTAACTTGTAAAAAATAAACCAAAATCACTCTCAATATTTTAAAAAAATATTATAAAAATTCTATAAACAATGGATATGAACTCTCAGCAGTATGAACAGCTTCTCTGTATCCCCTGATGAGTTTCACAATTGAGTGCCAGAAGGAACTTCTGACTTCCCACATCTCTGAGCTCTGAAGTCTGTTTGCTCTTCACATCCTAGCAGCAGGGCTCATCCTGGTTTCGTTCTGTTTGAGAATCCTCTGTTCACGGGAGATATGATGACCTGGCTTTCCTCTTTACCAAGGAAATATCTCACTAAAGATTTAGAGCTGTTCTTTCCATGCTCTTGGTTAATCTGTTTTAGGATGCTCTTCTTTCACAGGGGAAAGGCGTAATCTGATCACCTTTTCCCTCCCATTTGGTGCTGATTAAGGTACCTCTGTGGGAGAACGGTGGAAAGAGTTTGGTGCTTTCTTTACATGTATGCATAATCAGTGAGCTAATAATTATAAATTTGCACAGCAAGAAATAAAATTCGTTTTCTTACCTAGAAGACATTGTCTTATATGTGAGGGGCATGTTCCAAACATATTTTTGCAAAACTCAGCATAATAGTCTTCTTTTCTAGCTATAATCAGAGTGTGAGATTCTCCCAAATGTATGCTTAACATCCTACTAAAAACTGGTAAGCCACATGCTTCTTTATTTATTTATATTTTTTAATTTTTGGAATAGGTTGATCTTAAGTCCCATTCTCTCTCCCAGAACTTTGTGCTCCAAACAAGGCTAATTATATTAATTTATTTGTTAGTTTGATATTAATGTTACTTTGATTTATTTTTTAAGAATTTTGGCATTATAGGGTATTAAAAATCTGTAAAACACATTCAATTTGAATTACTTGATCTCCAAAACTCTGAAAGGTAGAATGAAAGTCAAAATGAGCAAGGAATAAAAATAGCCCACTTTCTTTAGATGCCAGATTTTCCCCCTTAACTATTAGCTGATGATAATTTCTTGTATTCATCTTGTTAATGTAACATCTCCATCCCTAACAATTGCATTAATAAAAATTCTTCACTAATGAAAAATTTTATAAGCATGATTTCTATATGTCTTTTACAGAACATTGCTATTCAATACCATCATTTTGATTGCATTTATAACAAATTATCATTTGAAAGAATTAAGATGAAAGTTTCTGAGTTTAAATCCATTGGAGAGTGAGTGTTGAAGCTGAGATGAAAATTCAGATCTCTCTTCTGAGTTTAATTCTCTTCTTTCCTAAAAGTCAATATTATTGAAAAATAGCATAGAGGCAGGAAGTATTTTAACAGTTCCTGGCTCAATCTCAGCCAAGAACCCAGTGTATGAGGGAAGTTATATGTTCCAAATGGTCTAAGGACTTATCAGGGAGTAACAGTCTGTGTTTTCATTCCATGCGTGCACACTTATCATTTTTGGTCAGAGTTGTAATTCCAGCATGATTTCCCCCGGACACTCAGGTTCATCTCTTTGCTCCCAAATGGTCAGTGTTCAAACACCAAGTAATAAGAATACGCTAAATATAGTTAGGAAAGATTTTCTCTGAAGAAATGTAAAAACCTTGTTCCATAGAAATCCTTGTCCAAAGGTTTGGCTTCTATGACAAGGTTGATCATTCTTTTATTGATTTCTGCTCCCTTGGAAAAAATCTATCTCGTGGGACATTACTTTTCCCCACTCACAATAATTCAGGCATAAGTAAAGTTTTTTAGAAGGAAGCTGGTTAAGAGGACCACCCCCTTAAAGTTCCGCCCAGCTTTCATAATGGAATCTATCTGGTTCCGGGGCATACAAGTGTAGACTGACAGAGCTTAGGAGGGACACACTCACCTCTTACCAACACACCAACACAGCCCCATAAAGCTATTATCCCCTGTATTTGGGCAGAAGTAAGGTTAATTAAAATGAGCAAAACCAGGGGCTTCCACATGATGAATTTTGACCTGTTTTACAATGAAAAAAATCAGTACAGCAGGGTAGAACTTTGAAATCTTAGCTAGTGCATGTTTTCATTGCTTACCAGGATACCTTGGCTCCTGAGACTCAGAATCTTAAGTCTAATGCAAATAAAAAGGACTTGTGTATTTAAGCATTATTTTGGGTGAACAGCTGATGGGGAAAAGCAAGGCACACTTCCCCCAGCCTCACAATCTCAAGACTTGAAACCAGGTGTCCCAGATTGGGGAAGGAGGAGAATAAAAAGGTGAAACAAAAAGTAGAGATAACACGCGTGCTTGAGAAAGATCTCTCATTCTGGCTCCTCCGTGTTTTGAAAACAGCATTTAGGAAAACTAGATATTGCAGTTGCAAGAGGGAAGATTGAGTGGTGAGTGAAACTGAAAACTTACTTTTATGAAGCACAGATAGCCTTGAGAATTTTATAATCTATATGAAATTGTCATATTTATATATGACATATATGAGCACAAGTCATATATGTGTCATATATAAATATGTATATACATGTCTGATTCATATACAAATATGACTCATTTCTAACTCTTCGCAGCCTTATGGACTGCAGCCCACCAGCTTCCTCTGCCCATGGAATTTTCCAGGTAAGAATACTGGGATGGAATGCTCACATCTCTTGCATTTCCTGCGCTGGCAGGAGAATTCTTTAACAGTAGTGCCACTTGAGTAGCCACTTGAGTATATATATATATATATAACAGAAAATATCACAAAAATAAAGAACTGTTGGTTGAAAATAGTTCTGGAATTTGTTGAGCTGACTATCTGGACCAATGCTCAGGAGATTAGGATGGAGAATGCAGTATTTGAAAAGAATGCCTTGAATTGTATTGATCTCATCTGACTCTCTTTTCCTTCCTGGACCAGTGATTAATTATGCTACCACAGACTAATTACTAAATATTTGTTGTTCTTTTTTCCTATTTATTCTTTAGGGCTTCCCTGGTGGCTCAGATGGTAAAGAATCTGCCTGCCATGCAGGAGATTCAGGTTTGACCCCTGGATCAGGAATATCCCCTGGAGGAGTGAATGGTTACACACTGGAATATTCTTGCCTAGAGAATTCCACAGACAAAGGAGCCTGGCAAGCTACAGTCCTTGGGGTAACCTCAAACTAATCAAAAAGTAGGAAATCCTGTCTGTTAGAGTTTTGGGGTATCAGCAGTATTTGGCTAACTTGAAAAGAAAAAAGGGCTTCCCTGATAGCTCAGTTGGTAAAGAATCCGATTGCAACGCTGGAGACTCCGTTACAATTCCTGGGTCGGGAAGATCCCCTGAAGAAGGGATACCCACTCCAGTATTCTTGGGCTTCCCTAGTGGCTCAGCTGGTAAAGGATCTGCCTTCAAAGCGGGAGACCTGAGCTTGATATCTTGGTCAGGAAGATCCCCTGGAGAAGGGAAAGGCTACCCACTCCAGCATTCTGGCCTGGAGAATTCCATGGACTGCATAGTCCATGGAGTGGCAAAGAGTCGGACATGACTGAGTGACTTTCACTTCCACTTAAAAAAAAAATTTTATTGCAAGATTGTGGGAAAGTTTCAGTATCAAAAAGAGGCTGAAAACCAGAGAAAGGACAGGAGCCAGGCAGTTTCAAGGGACTCAGAATCACGACAGTCTTCTCCAGGCACTGGGGTAGGAATGAATCCCATCCAAGCACATTCATTCCCTGCCATGTTTTATTTTAGGGAGAGAACTCTGATCATGTGCTTGCCACTTGGATAAAAGGAGGATGGGGGTTCCTTGACTGATACAGATTCTTTACCAGCTGAGCCACCAGGGAAGCCCGAACCACCGAATGTATCACCCAATTGTATCACTTAGTGATGCAGAGGGAAAGCCCTCACCAGGAAATCAAAGTCCCGAGTGCTCAAAGAAGGAGGAACTGGTTTTACAGTGCCAGCTAGAAACACAGGTTCCTTGCCAGTTGTGTGCCACTTTGACATTTGTGAAAGTCACAGCAGAGGTATCCCTGATATCTACGCAACAGTTCCACTTATTTTCTTCTGTGTTTTCTGACTTACAGTTTCCATTTGCACAAAGATGTCAGAATTGCTCTCAAGTGCCAAATGCCTTTTAGAAGAAAGAACAACTTAACAGGTCGTGAGATGCTAAGGCTGGGTCTGAGCCAGAGATGCTAAGTGCTGAACATTAATATTTGGCCAGTGACCATGAGGTCTACTATAGGCAGTCATATATCTCTTCTTAAAAGAGAGTGTCCTTCCCAATCAACTTGAAAAACAACCCCAATGCACTCATTATTTAATGTGCTTTTGTAAATATCTTCTGCTGAGCGAACATTTTTCTGTTGTAAAAGAAACTGCTACCTCTTCATTCAATCACTGAGATCAACACTAGGAATCTAAGTATTTGGAACTTCTTAGTCCTTACAATGCAGAACTAAATTAACCTTACATCTAAAGAAATGATGTATTTTATTTATCAAAATAGGGGACCACCTGCATTCACAGTCAAAGGATGCGTGATGGACATTTTTCATTGCAATCTAAAATTTTCAATTTGTAGCATGACATTCTGGCTTTAATGCTGAGCATTCTACTGGACTTTCTGCACCAATATACTGTTTTGTTTTTTTTTTTCAGGTGAACTAAAGAACTGTCAACTGCTTTCTCTATAAATTCATTAATCACTCATTTATTATCCTTATTAGAAATCAACTATTATAGAATACTCAAAACTCAGAAACCATTTCATTTAAAAAACCAATTATACAGTTTGTATAATGTATCAATTAGCCTAACTGATTTTGGTCTTTTGGAAACTATCTGTAATTTACAAATATGTCACATTAAGTTAAGAGAAATGATATCAATAATTCAGCAATTTGCATTTTTATACATATGATTTCTGTGATAGCACTGGCTATAAATATTGAATATGGGGCTAGGGAGAATGCTACAACTTATCACTTTCTATTTACCGCACTGAGAAGAATAGCGAGGTTGGGTGGTAGCACCTGCTATGGACTTATTCCTTCATGTAATTTAATCTGGAGGCACAACATCAGAACACAGGTATGACCTACAGACATACAGACATGCACTCAAATACATGTATAACATAGAGATATCCACAGACATGCAGAGTTCATAAAAGAGGCCAAAGGAGTCCACTCCTGATTATCGATAAGTCTAAGTTAGTAAAATTCAGAAGCAGTTTCTTGTCTGAGTTTTATCTATGTACTTGCGTCAATACGACATCTTCATTGCACCTAGCCTAGTTCATTCATAGTAGTTGTTCAGTTGTGTTTTGCTTTAATAAAAATGTCAATTAAAAATTCCACACCATTCAATAATGTCATTTTCTAGTAGCTTCTACTGTGTCTAATATTTATTTAAAAGAAACAGAAAAAGATATTTTGTGTTCATATTTTTCCTTATTCTAGCCAATGGAGATATTAATGAGAAATTTATAACCTCAAAGCAGGTGCTGGAGTAGAAAAGCAGGAGCTCAAACTCATCTACACGTTGGGTCATCAGGTCCTGGAAGCTGGAGAATAAGTACTGATTCCTGATTTAATGCTCAAGAATCCTGCAATGTTCTATGCTGGATTTTTTTCTCCCTGTAAAAGAAATGTGAAGTGAAATGTAAGCTACAGCCAATTTGTAGGAGAAAATAATATCAAAATTATTCCATTTATAATCAAGAACACATGTCAGTTCAGTTCAGTTGCTCAGTCATGTCCGACTCTTTGCGACCCCATGAATCACAGCACACCAGGCCTCCCTACCCATCACCAACTCCTGGAGTTCACTCAGACTCATGTCCATCGAGTCAGTGATGTCATCCAGCCATCTCATCTTCTGTCGTCCCCTTCTCCTTCTGCCCCCAATCCCTCCAAGCATCAGGATCTTTTCCAGTGAGTCAACTCTTTGCATGATGTGGTCAAAGTATTGGAGTTTCAGCTTCAGCGTCAGTCCTTCCAATGAACACCCAGGACTGATCTCCTTTAGGATGGACTGGTTGGACCTCTTTGCATGTAAAAACAAATTTCATGCTCAGAATCCATGACATTCCTGGTATTTTGCTAAATTATTCTTGTGAAATTCCTGGAATGCTGAATATTTTAACTACTTTAGGTCAAAAGCTACTGTGAGACACATGGGCCTTGGCACTAATTATTCTACCTCTTTGATTTGTCTTTAAATTTTCAAGGCTACAAAGTATTTCAAGAAAACATTTTAATAAGTTGTTGGTATTTAGAAAATTGGAATATTAACAAAGTAACCCTGGCACACTGTTGTTTTTCCAAAGTAGAAACTTCAATGGTTTCAAAATATGTCATTTCATCAACCTTATAACCTAAACAGAAGCATAACTTCTCTTTAAAACAGTGAAATTGTGAGAGGACAAAGAAAATCTTAGAAGCAAATGTTTATAGTCACATACATGTATTTTTAGAATCATTGTCATGCATCACAAACGACTGAAATTCTTTACTGAAATTCAGTTGAACATTATTTTTCTACTCAAGTGGATATTTATAGTCTGAGTTTTAAGGTTTTTTCTTTTCTTTTTTCCAGTTTGATAGTCAGTTAGTTCTTATTTTTTTGTTCTAAAATGGATAAGCAATGGAAATGATAGTGATTTATCATTTCGCTTGGATACCACAGATATGGCTGAGTCATTATATCCTAAAGAGATTTGCTTCATGTTTTAAATGTTCCTTCTAGAACCTAGTTGGAAAAGACCCTGATGCCAGGAAAGACAGAAGACAGGAGGAGAAGGGAATGACAGAGGATGAGATGGTGGGATGGCACCACTGACTTGATGGACATGAGTTTGAGCAAGCTCTAGGAGTTGGTGATGCATAGGGAGGCCTGGCGTGCTGCAGTCCATGGGGCTGCAAAGAATTGGACACAGCTGAGCTACTAAACTGAACTGAACTGAGAACCTAGTTTTATGAGATGCAAATTTCTTCATTTTCAATGGGGTTCATTTGAGGGATAACATATAAGAAAATTCAGAGGACTGACATTTTGATTGGGAACATAACCTTTCACAAGCTCTTTAGATTGACACAACGGAGAACTTTCGGGATGAAATCATGGTTTTTGCAATGCTGTCCTAAGTCGCTTCAGTTGTATCTGACTCTTTGTGACTTTGTTGACTGCCACCCACCAGGCTCCTCTGTCCATGGGATTCTCTAAGCAAGAATACTGGAGTAGGTTGCCATGCCCTCTAGAATCGAGTAATACTTTCTTAATTCCTAAAGGTGGCCAACCACCTTTGGGAATTAAGAAAGTAATTTACTCTTAAAAAAGTAAATAAATTTACTCTTAAGAGAGTAACTTACTCTTAAACTTTAAGTAAGTAGAAAGATACTTTCTGATGAATTAAGAAATATGGATTGCCTTATATGATTCTTTGTTCCTCTGAAATGTTTCAGTAATATGAATATTTAGACTAACCAGAATCTCCCTTTCATTCCAGGAGGAATGAAAGAGGAAATCATGGCACTATGATTCCCAGAGGCGGATCGCAGCACCACACCCAACGTGTCGAAAGCTGAGAGAGTCGAGGAGGACTGCTGAGAAGAATAGGAGGTGGAGGGCGATGAGAGGTAAGAAAGGAGAGTGAGTCCAAGTTCTTGATCTGCAGGAACCGCAGCCCCTGAAACTGTGAGATGTATCCAAGCCCCTCCCAATCCTACCAGTGCGTCCAGGTGCCTGGGTACTGACTACAATCTACCGAGGCTGGGTTGGGGACCAGATTTGTTTCCTAAGTGTCATGTTTAGAGCAAATTTGGTAAGATGCAACTTTTGAAATATGATTATCTGAATTATCACAAGCAGAGTTTCAGCGGAACCACAGATCCATAGACACATCTGTCCGTGACTAAGAACAGCCATTTTGAGAGGAATGGAATTTAGCGTGGTGGCCTCTGAAGTCCTTTTGCTGTTCAAAGACCCTGTGGTTTTCTGTCAGACACCTGACAGATGGGACTGCTGACAGAAAATAGAAGCTTCCAGTAGCTTGAGTGGACACATTTCACACATTGTAACCAGGGCCCAGTGTTTGGTGTTTGTCCTGCAGAACCCATAAAACTAATAAAATTAGTTATTGCATGTGGAAGGGATTGGAATTCTACAAGTTGTGTGTGTGTGTGTGTGTGTGTGTGTGTAAGATAAAAAAAAATAAAAAGAACTGAATAATATGATTTAGTTAAATGTTTTTCCTGTATTTTGAATGAATATGATTCAGGCTTAAAAACATTAACTCTTTTAAGTGAAAAGAAAATGAAAGTTTAGTCATCAGTCATGTCCAACTCTCTGCGACCTCATGGACTGTATTTAGCCTACCAGGTTCCTCCATTCATGGGATTTTCTAGGCAAGGATACTGGAAAGTTAAAGTGAAAGTTAACTCACTCAGTCATGTCTGACTCTTTGTGACCCCATGGACTATAGTCCACCAGGCTCCTCTGACCATGGGATTCTCCAGGGAAGGATACTGGAGTGGGTTGCCATTTCCTTCTCCAGGGGATCTTCCCAACCCAAGGATCGAACCCAGGACTCCCGCATTGCAGGCAGATGCTTTAACCTCTGAGCCACCAGGGAAGCCCAAGAATACTGGAGTGGGTTGCCATTTCCTTCTCCAGGAGATCTTCCAGACCCAGGGATTAAACCTGGGTCTCTTGCATTGTAGGCAGATGCTTTACTGTCTGAGTCACCAGGAAAGCTGATCAAATTTACTTGATAGCAGTCCTGGTTTTCAAAAGAATGATAGAAATGTTCCATTTCTTCCTCCGTTCCCGGTTTATGCTTCAGATCTGTACTTTCTCAGTACCTCAAAAGATGCGGGAAATGTGCACAGGCCTTAAGATTGTCAGATTTAGCAAATAAAACCATAGACTGTCCAGTCAAACTTGCATTTTATATTTTAAGATGACCCATGTTACATCTGAGATATACTAAAATCTTTTGTTGTTTATCTGAAATTCACATTCAACTCAGTGCTCTGTGTTTCGTCTGTCAACCCTGCCTGCCCTCTGCCTGCGCTGTGTTTCCATGAGTGGCTGATTTGACGCACAACGTGCTCTGAGCTGCTTATCTACCTTGCTTCTTTCTCCAGACTTCCTCCCCCTGGGCCCTGATGCCTCACCAGAGACACCAGGACCTCAAGCTTCTCTCAGACAGAAACCATTTTGCCACTGGTTACAAATCATAAAGCCAAGAACATTTAAGATTCCAGTGGTAAAAACAAAACAACTTGTTTCTCTGGATATCTTGGCAAAATCGTCATTGTTTAGAATTTTAGCTATCAGTGAAAGAAAAAGACCGTACCAAGTCCTCCTCACTAAAGCGTGGCCACTGAAACTCACCTCGGATTTGATGCCCACTCTCACCTACAAGCTGTATGAGCAGAAGCCAGCTATTTGAGTCTCAGCATCCTTACTTTCAAGTTGCAGACAATGATAGACAGTAAGAACAGCTACCCTGGCAGGGCTTCCTGGGTGGCTCAGATGGTAAAGCATCTGCCTACAATGCAGGAGACCTGGGTTCAAACCCTGGGTCTGGAAGATCTCTTGAAGAAGGAAACGGTAGCCCACTCCAGTATTCTTGCCTGGAAAATGCCATGGACAGAGGAACCTGGTAGGCTACAGTCCATGGGGATGCAAAGAGTCGGACAGGACTGAGCAACTTCCTGGCAGGAAGATTAAATGAGATAAAACATATACATTGCTTAGCACAGTCATAGTAACAGCTATTTCTAGTATTACTTTCATCATTACTACCTCAACAGCTACTGATACTGCTTTCACTGTGGTTATGTACAAGGCGTTGTGGCAGACAATATAAAGCAGTTGTTAACGGACTTGCAGCCTGTTTTGGAAGCAGCCCAACTCTTTGAGAAATAAAGAACAATATAAGCCAGCAGATTCTAAGTGCCAAATGAAGGTTGCTGATGGATAGGCTACAGGAGCTCAGGGGAGCAAGGGACATTGACCACATCCCTGTTGGAAGATCTCTGAAGAAGGAAACGGTAGCCCACTCCAGTATTCTTGCCTGGAAAATGCCATGGACAGAGGAACCTGGTAGGCTACAGTCCATGGGGATGCAAAGAGTCGGACAGGACTGAGCAACTTCCTGGCAGGAAGATTAAATGAGATAAAACATATACATTGCTTAGCACAGTCATAGTAACAGCTATTTCTAGTATTACTTTCATCATTACTACCTCAACAGCTACTGATACTGCTTTCACTGTGGTTATGTACAAGGCGTTGTGGCAGACAATATAAAGCAGTTGTTAACGGACTTGCAGCCTGTTTTGGAAGCAGCCCAACTCTTTGAGAAATAAAGAACAATATAAGCCAGCAGATTCTAAGTGCCAAATGAAGGTTGCTGATGGATAGGCTACAGGAGCTCAGGGGAGCAAGGGACATTGACCACATCCCTGGAAGCATATGAGGATGGAATGGTTTATGTCCTACCATTTTCCCCTGGGATGTTTCCTCTTATTGGACGCCTCCAAATGCAGATAACTGATTACTTGTTATGGCTCTACCAGCTGCCTTAGGTCTTCTCACTATAACGAACAGAAGTGCTCTCCATAGAGTCACCAGTAATTTTCTCCAGGTTAAATTCAAAGACCATTATTTCTTTCCATATACTTCCAAAAAAATTTTTGCGACCATCTGTTGATCATGCATCATTCTTAACATTCTGTTTTAAAAATATACAACATATATGTATGTACCTGCTTCACCCTCTTCTTTCTACCTTTTGCATTGAGTGTTCATTCTGTGCTTTTTGTTTTTACTCTTTTCTATTATTTTTTCCTTCTTTATGCAAATGATTACTGTTGCTTATTCTATAGGAATATTTTGTCCCTTCTAAAACAATCCCTCCCCAAAAGTTACTTAACATAGCTGTTATCTTTACTCATCTTAATTATATGCTATTGAAAGAGGTATACCCAGATAATGTGACACCTTTATGAAAATGCTAGTGAGTCTGTAGACTTATACCAGCAATGGATTCATAAAATAGTCAATAAAATTAACACTGGACTCAACAGAGTAAAGCTGATGGATGTCCACTCAACGAAATTATTATTTCTAATTTAATTGAATCATTTGGCAAGTCTCCTGGGCTGACTCATGTGTTCTCCTCCCAGCTCAACCCCCCAAAATATTACTCGGTTGTCACTTGAGTAAATACTGAGAAATGGTAGGCTTTATGTTTTCCTCTTTCTTACAGTGGCACTCATTGACCTATTCCTGACACTTCATGAAGTGGCAAGCACCCGGGACCATAACAAGCAGAACACTAGCAGGAGGTGGAAGGTCAAAGGTGGGGTGAGCCAGAGAAGGAAAATGCAGGGAGTTTTCTAATTCATTAATGTAAGACTCTTGTGATTTTTAAAATATAATATGCTATATGGCCTTAAGGATATTATAGAAAGTAAGATGTTCAGCCAATGAAGGCAAACATCTTTCTAGAACACCAATTATGTGTCTGGTTCTTGTGGTTCAAAAATAACTGAAATACAAGGTCTTCAACCAAGGTGTCACATATAGCCTGAAAGGATTTGAATGACGTTGGACTAATAGAGTGACCTATGTGGGCAAGGCACTTGCTGTTTTACAAAACTAACCCATCAACAGAGCTGGTTGGTTTAGGTAACTCACTCTTCAGATGATAAAAACAACTTTAAAACCCAGCATGTGAGAAATGAAGTGTGTGTCTCTGCCTAGGGACTAACAAGAACTTGGACATTCATGAACAATAAAGCAAAACCAACTACCAATTGATTACTTATTTTTTAGCACTGAGGATCTACTCAAAGTCACAGTTTGTAAACCACCTTCCACAGTCATTTTCATATATATAGAAGAATATTCTTTTCTAATAGGAATAAAAATGTCTATAATTCATACAAAGCTTTGTCACTTGCAGAGAATTTCTTAACATATATAATGAAGGGGACAAGATCAGCAGTCAGAGTATGTGACTCTACCATTTTCAAGGTCATCGGTTTTCCTTTTTGTAGAAAGGGTATGCTAATACACTCAGGACTATTAAGAGAATTCACTGAATTTGCCTGATACACTTATCCCTTGGGGGTCTAAATTAACATCTCGATTATCCAAATTATATAAAAACAATAGTTATTACAGTAAAGCATACTGACTTTAAAGCAAAAAGAAACAGAAAAAGGTTTCTTTACATTTGTCTGCCACTCAGAAATGTCTATCGAAGTATATAAAGAATATAGTTATCAATTAATTACATACATGTGAGCATCTTGAACATGGCAATCAATAAATATTTGCTAGCATATTTTAAATGACTCTGATGAATATCAAAATAAAGAATTTCATCAAGTAACTGAAGATTTTATGTGCAGAATGTAAAAGCAAAAGGTCCTTTTTACCATCATATCTGAATTACACACCCTTTATGGTAGGGCAGATTTTGGGCTGATGCACCCAAGAACAGGCCTACCTGTTATTTAAGGCCAGCATCTTTTATGATTTGCTGATGTCCATAACAGAGGTGTTAAGTAACTTTAATTTCACCCTTACTTACAAAGACATTTTCAGAATTGTAAAAAAAAAATAATAATTGGTTGATATCCAGTTCATTCTCATCATACTATATTACTAGAGAAAGTGAAAGAGATGCTCAGTCACATCCGACTGTTCACAGTCCCCTGGACTATAGCCCATCAGGCTTCTCTGTTCTTGGAATTCTCCAGGCAAGAATACCGGTGTGGGTTGCCATTCCCTTCTCCAGGGGATCTTTCCAATCCAGGGATCAAACCTGGGTCTCCTGGACTGCCGGCAGATTCTTTACCGTCTGAGCCACCTGGAAGCCCTGTATTACTACTGTGTATTAGTGACTATTATTTGTTGTTTACTTTATGTTATGGGCAAGATCTGTGCAACTGTTTTCTCCCCTTTCTTAAGGAATGAGTAAGTATGTACTCAGTTGCCGAGCTTTGTTGGACTTTCTGTGACCCCATAGGCTGTAGCCCCCAGGCTCCAGTGTTCATGGGTTTTTATAGGCAAGAATACTGGAGTGGGTTTTATATCCTACTCTGGGGATCTTCCAGACCCAGGGATCGAACCCGCATCTCCTGAACTGGCAGATGAATTCTTTACCACTGAGGCACCTGGGAAGCTCCTCTTAAGGAATACACATCATAAATTGCACAGAACGTCTGTAGTAGTGATAAATGCTCCCTTCTAGGAAACTGTATTGCATAGTTCTTGTTAGCTACGTCTTACAGTGCTAAACATTTAGATGAAAACTTTGACAGATATTAAATTTAAAAATTATTCAGATGTTTGGAAATAAGTTTTACAGTTACTTTATTGGTATTCATTTTTGTTATGTCTTTTTGGAATTTCTTGGATAAGAAATGAATTATTTTCCAACCTACATACAAATGTGTGGTGTGTTGACTGGTTAGCAAATGTACAAATGGACAGTTGTTTATCCTAATGACTGGAAATCACCAGAAGGATCGCTATTATTGATTTTTCTTTTGCCTCAGGCTCTAGTATGGCTCAGCACAGCACTGTTCCTGATTCTGAGTCATCTACAATTTTGATATTTTGTTCATCGTGGGTTTTTTAAAAATTTATTTTGATTGTGTGGTATTGATGGAGGAATAAACATATAGATCAATGGACTCGAATTAAGAACTCATAAACAGACAAACTAAATACACTTAATTGATTTTTGACAAGGGTGCAACAGAACTCAGGGGAGGAAATGTTGCCTTTTCTATACATAGTGCGAGAGCGATTAAACATCATAAGCAAAAACCAAACCTCAACCTAAATTTTACTTCTCATGCAACAAAATAACTCAAAATGGAATTAAATATAAAACATAAAACTATAAGACTTTAATAAGAAAACATAGGAGAAATCTTTGGAATCTGAGACTAGACAAAGTGTTCTTAGACTTGACACTAAAAGGACAATTTAAAACTGAAAATTATCAATAAATTGGAATTAATCCAATCACCAGAATGTATAACTGTTACCCTTTTAAGACCCTGTGAGGAGGATAAAAAAAGACATGCTACAGAATTCGGCAAGGTAGGGGGAGTGAGGGCAGAATATTTGCAAAACACATACAATGAAGGGCAAGCTTCTAGAATATATAAAGAACTCAAATCAACAGTAAAAAAAATTCTATTAGAAAATGGACAAAAGTCATGAAGAGAAGTTTCTGATGAGGTTATACAGATAGCAAGTAAGCAATGAAAAGATAACAAAATTGTTGGGGTTTAGAGAATGCAAACTAAAACCACTTCACCTGCCAGAATGGCTAAAATGAAAAATAGTGACAAAGACAATTGCTGAGAGACAGGGGGAAAACGGATCATTCACATTGCTAAGGGGATGTAAAATGGTACAGCCATTCTGGAAAACAGTTTGTTATTAGCAGTTTCTCATATGACCCAGCCATCACACCCTTGCCCATTTGTCCCTTAAAAGAAAAACTATGTTCACACAACAAATGTACATGATGTTTCATAGGTGCTTCATTGGTTTCCAAAGTGGAAAGAAGCCAGAGGACCCTCAGTGAGTGAAACATAAACAGCTGTGATCACCCACACCACGGCGTATCACACAGCAACGAACAGGAGCACGCTCTCGATGCCTGCGACAACCTGGTGGTCTCTGAAGAATTACACTCAGTGAAAAGGAAATCCCCGGAAGTTGTATACTGTTTGACTCTGTTGATCCAACAGTCTCTAAATGGCCAAACTGTGAAACTGGAGAAGACATTAGCAATTGCCTAGGACTGAAGAGGGGCAGGCATGGGAGAAAAGTGGACATGAGTAAAAAGGGCCACATGAGACCCTTGTCGTGATGGAAATGCTCTATATTTTGACTGTACTGGGGTCAATATCCTGGTTGCAACATATACTATAGTTTTGCAAGAAGTTACCATTATAGCAAATTGAGTAAAGGGCAGCGGTAGGGAAATTTCTTTATAGTATTTCTTACAGCTGCTTATGAAACTGTATCTCCAAATTTTAAGAAAAGTTTAATTAGAAACATGCTTGAAAATAATATTGTACTGAAACATTACTTATATACATTGCTGAGTTTTTGGTGTTCCCTTTTCTACCTGCGAAGAGTGACATTCTCACCTCACTGTAATCTCAGTTATAGAAGTCAGATTAAATGAGGAAGAAACCAGAATAAATGGAGGTAGAAAGGAATAGTCAGATATTCCTAAGGAGCACTCCACTTGCTTCCAGAGATGGAAGACTAAGATATTCGGGGAAATAAGACAAGAAAGAGAAGACTGGAAACCACAAAAACTTCAGGAAAAGTTTAGAGAGACAGAGCTCCTGAACAGATTCTTCTTTGCATTACTTGGAGGCATGCACAAAGAGGGATATTATGTAAATACAGATATTTAGAGGAAGAAAACAAAACAAGGTTTTTGTTGCTGCTGTTCACTGCCTCTCTCCTGCTGTGAATCTTGCCAGAAGGAATCTTAGAATGCTAATGTCTCAGTATTTGACACAGCGAGTGATAATTGCACAGTGGCCAATTGATTTCTGACTCATCCTTTGCAGATCAGCCCTGCCACTTGGCATTCATTCCAAGCCTCTAGGAGTTGAGCACAGCAACAACAGAGCCCACCTTCACTGTCGGATAATAAAGTTTAGTCATGCAGCTTAAAATAAAATAAGCAAGAAGCAGATGGCAAAAGGACAGAATGTAGTATATTTAATCTGCCCATGTTTGCAAGGAAGCAATTGTCTTCTTAGCTTCAGAAAAATCGAGCAGGACAAACAATAAGGTTTCTCTTTCCTAGACACCTATGACAACTGTTTACATAGGTGATCTGGAGTGTGGGGGTAATTTGCCCCTCAGCTTGCTGAATTTTTCTTGGAACCAGGAAACTGAGCCTGTTCCCTTCTCCCTGCAGGTAGTCAGTGCAGGGGGAGGTTTGGCAGAGTTTGCTCAGTAAACAGTGCTGATCAAAATGAGAATACTCAAATGAAACCAATATTGGACTAAGTGACCCTCTGATGATCTGGGGTGCTCATCTATAATAACAGAGCTGTCAGACCAAATGGGTTCAATATAAACTGTTAGGCAGTTACCACTATGAAAGCAAGTGGTGAAGAAGCATCATGGAGATTTTATTCCAATCTGGCTTGTTTAGAATCCCTGCAATGCTGGAAAAAGGTGATGGGAAAAACATGATTCCACTCCTCTGAGAGGGCGCTCTGACACAGAAATCTGGAAGGCTGACTTGAGCCCTTTGCTTGGAGTTTATTCTTGTTCCAGTTCAAATGATGCCTGAATGTATGTAATGATGTGTCGACTAAGGCCCATAGCTGACTGCCAGAATGGAAGCATCCAATAGAAATCTACGTGCAAGAAAAAGGGAGGCTAAACAGCAAAATCTTTCTGTGTAGCACAGAGAGTATTCAGTATTCTATGATAAACCATAATGGAAAATAATATGAAAGTATGTATATACTTACATACATAAGTGTGTGTATAGCTGGATCAATTTATACAATATTGTATTATAAATCAACGATTCTTTAATTCAAAAAAAGAATGAGGTGGAGCTGGGCAGCTGGAAAAGAAGAAACTGAGGAAATGGGAAGAAAGATTAAAAAGCAAATGAAAATGAGATTCAGGCTAGTTATTTTTTTTTTCATGGTGTTTAGTCATATAACAGAAAAAACATTCATAAAATCTACATGCTTTTAAAAACAATCCATTGAAACAGAAGGAACTTGGGGTTGATCGAGAAGAGAACTGTCAACAGCTCTAACATCTGATCTTGCTCTGCATCTACATCCTTGCAGAGCATAAGTAATTTTCAAAGAGGGGGAAATGCTGTGTGACCTGTCAAGATATGAAAGTCATTCTCCTGATCCATAGAAGCTGGGCTGGGAGCTTAGTTTTCTGGTGGTACGTGAACTATGATTGTTGTTTACTACTGTGAGTCACTAACTAAATGAGGACGTCAATAAAGAAACTGGCTTCCCCATCTCATTGCAGATCTATTTGTATCCATTCCAAAATCTTTACCAAGCCCAACACACTTCAGTGCTTCCTTTGCTTCTCTGAGTTTCTATCCTATAGACCATGTAACACACAACACTTAACTTTCAGGTTTCATTTTAATTTGCCTTGAATGCTCATCTTCTTGGTCAGCTGCACCAGCATCTGTATGGCAAGCATAATAGCCAGGTCGCTGTTTTCATAGAACTTGGCATCAGGTGGGGGTGCAGATTTTAATGACAGTTCCTTAAAAACAGGGACCCTTCCTACATTCCATGATTTCTCAAAGCGGGTGTCTAAATGGTTTCATCTGAAAGTATATAATCTTAGGAGTGCACTGAATTCATCCAGTATAGTACCTCCTTAAGCAGGCTTTTCCTTATAAAATTAGAGATGTTCAATATATTGTTTTGATTACTTTCTGAGCGCAAAATATGAGACTTTTAAAAATGGAGTAACTGTAGTACATCATGGGATATAAGAAATGAAATTGCCCATGCTATAGAAAAAGCAGAGACCGAATGGAGGGAGCAGCATGGAGGTATACCCACTGCCACATGTGAAATCGGTAGCCAATGGGAATTTGCTGTATGACTCAGGGAACTCAAACCGGGGCTCTGTAACAACCTAGAGGGCTGGAGGTGGGAGGGATCCAAGAGGGAGGGAACCTATGTATGCATCATGTTGATGTATGGCAGAAATCAATCCAGTGTTGTAAAGCAATCATCCTTCAATTAAAAACAAACTATATATTAAAAAAAAAAGAGTAGAAATTGGAACCTGCTTCTAACTTTAGTTCTAGCCATGTGACCAGAGAAATGGAGGAAGCTGGTCCACAGTGGGAGAAAATGAAGCAGACAGTCAAAGGGACACAGCCATGTTGTATGGGAACAGCCTGCATTGAGCACTTTCCCAGGTCAGTGGACTTTCAGTGCTAAACTCAAGAAAGTTTGAGGCAAACTGGGATGAGTTGGCCACCTTATGAAAAATTCCTATAACCCAGCTTTGTTTTTGCACTTGATTCTAGGAGAGATTCTCTTGATTTACATTTTGCTGATTAGGGTTTCTGTTGTGCTTCTGGATCAATTTATACAATATTGTATTATAAATCAACGATTCTTTAATTCAAAAAAAGAATGAGGTGGAGCTGGGCAGCTGGAAAAGAAGAAACTGAGGAAATGGGAAGAAAGATTAAAAAGCAAATGAAAATGAGATTCAGGCTAGTTATTTTTTTTTTCATGGTGTTTAGTCATATAACAGAAAAAACATTCATAAAATCTACATGCTTTTAAAAACAATCCATTGAAACAGAAGGAACTTGGGGTTGATCGAGAAGAGAACTGTCAACAGCTCTAACATCTGATCTTGCTCTGCATCTACATCCTTGCAGAGCATAAGTAATTTTCAAAGAGGGGGAAATGCTGTGTGACCTGTCAAGATATGAAAGTCATTCTCCTGATCCATAGAAGCTGGGCTGGGAGCTTAGTTTTCTGGTGGTACGTGAACTATGATTGTTGTTTACTACTGTGAGTCACTAACTAAATGAGGACGTCAATAAAGAAACTGGCTTCCCCATCTCATTGCAGATCTATTTGTATCCATTCCAAAATCTTTACCAAGCCCAACACACTTCAGTGCTTCCTTTGCTTCTCTGAGTTTCTATCCTATAGACCATGTAACACACAACACTTAACTTTCAGGTTTTCATTTTAATTTGCCTTGAATGCTCATCTTCTTGGTCAGCTGCACCAGCATCTGTATGGCAAGCATAATAGCCAGGTCGCTGTTTTCATAGAACTTGGCATCAGGTGGGGGTGCAGATTTTAATGACAGTTCCTTAAAAACAGGGACCCTTCCTACATTCCATGATTTCTCAAAGCGGGTGTCTAAATGGTTTCATCTGAAAGTATATAATCTTAGGAGTGCACTGAATTCATCCAGTATAGTACCTCCTTAAGCAGGCTTTTCCTTATAAAATTAGAGATGTTCAATATATTGTTTTGATTACTTTCTGAGCGCAAAATATGAGACTTTTAAAAATGGAGTAACTGTAGTACATCATGGGATATAAGAAATGAAATTGCCCATGCTATAGAAAAAGCAGAGACCGAATGGAGGGAGCAGCATGGAGGTATACCCACTGCCACATGTGAAATCGGTAGCCAATGGGAATTTGCTGTATGACTCAGGGAACTCAAACCGGGGCTCTGTAACAACCTAGAGGGCTGGAGGTGGGAGGGATCCAAGAGGGAGGGAACCTATGTATGCATCATGTTGATGTATGGCAGAAATCAATCCAGTGTTGTAAAGCAATCATCCTTCAATTAAAAACAAACTATATATTAAAAAAAAAAGAGTAGAAATTGGAACCTGCTTCTAACTTTAGTTCTAGCCATGTGACCAGAGAAATGGAGGAAGCTGGTCCACAGTGGGAGAAAATGAAGCAGACAGTCAAAGGGACACAGCCATGTTGTATGGGAACAGCCTGCATTGAGCACTTTCCCAGGTCAGTGGACTTTCAGTGCTAAACTCAAGAAAGTTTGAGGCAAACTGGGATGAGTTGGCCACCTTATGAAAAATTCCTATAACCCAGCTTTGTTTTTGCACTTGATTCTAGGAGAGATTCTCTTGATTTACATTTTGCTGATTAGGGTTTCTGTTGTGCTACATTACATTGCCAACAAAGGTCCATCTAGTCAAGGCTATGGTTTTTCCTGTGGTCATGTATGGACGTGAGATGAACTGTGAAGAAAGCTGAGCACCGAAGAATTGATGCTTTTGAACTGTGGTATTGCAGAAGACTCTTGAGAGTCCCTTGGACTGCAAGGAGATCCAACCAGTCCATTCCAAAAGAAATCAGTCCTGAGTGTCCTTTGGAAGGAATGATGCTGAAGCTGAAACTCCAGTACTTTGGCTACCTGATGCGAAGAGCTGACTCATTGGAAAAGACCCTGATGCTGGGAGGGATTGGGGGCAGGAGAAGAAGGGGATGACAGAGGATGGGGTGGCTGGATGGCATCACTGACTCGATGGACATGAGTTTGGGTGGACTCTGGGAGTTGGTGATGGACAGGGAGGCCTGGTGTGCTGCGATTCATGGGATCGCAAAGAGTCGGACACAACTGAGCAACTGAACTGAACTGAACTGAAAGTCGTTTCAGGTGTGTCCTACTCTTTGCAACGCTATGGACTGTAGCCCACCAGGATCCTCTGTCCATGGGATTCTTTAGGCAAGAATATTGGAGTGAGATGCCATGCCCTCCTCCATGGGTTCTTCCTGACTCAGAGATAGAACCCATCTCCTGCACCTCCTGCACTGATGGGCGATTCTTTACCAATAGATCACTGGAGAAAAATAGGTTGCATTTTTCACCTTACAAAGAGTTTTTGAGTCCCGCAACAACTCTGAAACAAAGTAGACGACATCCTCATTTTAGAGAAGAGAGTGGACTTGGAATCTCGGAGACATGTTTCAAGGTCATATAGCTAAGGGTTCAGGACTTTGTACTTCTGGGTAGGCTCTTTCTCAGTATGTAGGGGTTTAAGCATCTTGCAGAAATAGATCTGCGATTCATGGGCAATCCACCAGTTACAGCCTGCACGTTTAGAGACTCCTACCACCTCCACTTTGCTAAGTCTGGGGGTTGCCTACACTTTCTAAACCTTGTGTTAAACTCCATCATCATGGCCCATTTTCCTATCCATAGTCTTTATTTTGACATCACTGCATGACAAATGGTAAAGTAAGAATAACCAAAACTCAGAGATTACCTCTCTTTGGGGCTTTACATACATTATCTAATTTAATCCTGAAGGTTACTGTGTGAGGTAGATTTTACCATTTCATTTTACAGATAAAGGATCTGAAATTTAGAAATTTTGAGTGGCTTGTTCAATGTCATGTAGCTATTATCCAGTGGAGCCATGGTTCTGATCAAGAGCTTCTGACACAAACTTCTGAGTATACAGATTGAACTATTTTACACAAAAAATATACAGTTTTTTTTCCACGTGGGGAAAACAAAGGGGAGTCTGTGCAAACTTTGAGGTTGTAGAAAGGTCAGGGAGAATGTCAGGTGACTCTGAATGTCCAGTCTTAAGGCAGGACTATACAATACAATTCTGGAGCTGGTAGAAAAGGAGGAGCCCCATGATATATGGTATTTTCTATTCACAATTCATTTATACTCACTTTGGGATTTTCCCCTTCATGTATTTGAAAGGCTCCCTGTTTCAAAAAGGAGAGAAAGACATGATCTTTTGTTTAATGTTTATTATTTTCTTATGTCATAAATCATAGGTATTTATTATAAAATCATAATAATTGAAGTATGAAATTATTGAAAATATAGATGAATAACACAAATAATAAAGAGCTTTCCTTTATATGCCCCCTCCACCAAATCACACTTGTAAAAATTTTGTCATTTTAGAAAAATTTTTCCCAGTTAAAATCATACATAACCCTACACAGGCCCACACACACACACACACACACACACACACACACACACACACACACTTTAACCAAAAATAAAATCATATAAAAATGGCTTTCTAACCAGTTTATTTCCCTTTTAAAAATAAATTGTGAATATCTGTACCTGTCAATGTATAGTAATTCTTATTGTTTTTTTCTAATATCATAGAGCATTAATCTCTACACAGATAAATGCCAGTAGTTATGCTTTTTAATTGTTATTTCCTTCTCCCCCTCCCCCATCACCAAAATTCAGGCCCATCCATGAGTAATGCAGTGTCTGATGAGCTGAAGTATTTAGTAAGCTAATGTTCGCTGTCCACAGCAGGAGGCCCGCACAGCTTGGCTGATGAGAAATGAACTGCCTGAAGCGTTCTTTTAATGGCAACTAATTTCCCATATTTGATTCTCAGCTTAGCCAACTAATATCTAGCTCAAGCGTGACAAAGCATTCACAGTTCCTTTTGAAAGTTCTCTATCTGAAAAGCCAAAGAGTGTGTTTGGGGGCCATCGTGACCTTCTGAGATCTTGTCCTGGCTTTTCCAGACCAAACTTTGATCAGCTGGGGTCAGTGATCTTACAAAAAAGTTTAAGGATGGGTGTTTTCATATTGAGAGCTTTCTATTTTCAATTCTACTTTAAGTTTTTGTGATGAAAATTACTGGGCAACAAAGTTTGTGAATATCCACTAAGACTTTTCAGAGCAACCATGCATCTAACCTTTGAGAATATTTTCATTTTTCTCTGTTTCTTCCAAGTGATTTTGCATCAATTGGTATTTTTTACCCTTAATGCATTCGAGATATTTAATGTGTGTTAAGCTCCTCTATCCTTGCCTTAAACAAATCCTATTACTCTGTGAGTCTATCCCATTACACAGTGATTACTGAACAGAGCTCAACTTAATTGGATATGATCATGTCCCGCTACGTAGAACTATCATCCAGGAAGTTAGTATTTTTAGTTGTCACCAATATCCTTATTTCTGCTATATTTTACATTTAAATTTTTTTCCAAATTATGGAAGGTTTCATTAACATTAAAAAAATAGTTCTAAACATTTTCAATAACTATAGTATGACTAGGTTCCAGGAAGAATATATGCAAGGATCACTTGCTACAAGTTTAATAGGCAGAGAGGGAGGTACAGGTCAGCATAGTGAACACTGATGGGCTTGAAGTGTAGATGCAAGCATGTATGTGCATGTGTGTGCATGTACATACACAATACTGCATGCAAACATGTGCACATGTACACACACAATGCTGTATGCACACGTGTGCACATGTACACACATGATGCTGTATGTATGCACATGTGTGCACATGTACAATACAATGCTTTATGTGTATGTGCACATATGTACACACACAATGCTAAAGTTGTTTGCAACATCAGAGGAAGGTACCATCTCCTGCTCCCCCACCTCTCACCCATGACCTCTATTTCACATACCTCTTCTGGAAACCTTCTATTTTCAATTCTACTTTAAGTTTTTGTGATGAAAATTACTGGGCAACAAAGTTTGTGAATATCCACTAAGACTTTTCAGAGCAACCATGCATCTAACCTTTGAGAATATTTTCATTTTTCTCTGTTTCTTCCAAGTGATTTTGCATCAATTGGTATTTTTTACCCTTAATGCATTCGAGATATTTAATGTGTGTTAAGCTCCTCTATCCTTGCCTTAAACAAATCCTATTACTCTGTGAGTCTATCCCATTACACAGTGATTACTGAACAGAGCTCAACTTAATTGGATATGATCATGTCCCGCTACGTAGAACTATCATCCAGGAAGTTAGTATTTTTAGTTGTCACCAATATCCTTATTTCTGCTATATTTTACATTTAAATTTTTTTCCAAATCTATGGAAGGTTTCATTAACATTAAAAAAATAGTTCTAAACATTTTCAATAACTATAGTATGACTAGGTTCCAGGAAGAATATATGCAAGGATCACTTGCTACAAGTTTAATAGGCAGAGAGGGAGGTACAGGTCAGCATAGTGAACACTGATGGGCTTGAAGTGTAGATGCAAGCATGTATGTGCATGTGTGTGCATGTACATACACAATACTGCATGCAAACATGTGCACATGTACACACACAATGCTGTATGCACACGTGTGCACATGTACACACATGATGCTGTATGTATGCACATGTGTGCACATGTACAATACAATGCTTTATGTGTATGTGCACATATGTACACACACAATGCTAAAGTTGTTTGCAACATCAGAGGAAGGTACCATCTCCTGCTCCCCCACCTCTCACCCATGACCTCTATTTCACATACCTCTTCTGGAAACCAGAGTTATGAATATTTTTACTTTAGATCAGATTACCATTTTTCAGTTCTAGGTCAACCTCGCTTACTCCTTGGAAGAAAAGTTATGACCAACTTAGTATATTCAAAAGCAGAGACATTACTTTGCCGACTAAGGTCCGTCTAGTCAAGGCTATGGTTTTTCCTATGGTCCTGTGTGGATGTGAGAGTTGGACTGTGAAGAAAGCTGAGTGCCCAAGAATTGATGCTTTTGAACTATGGTGTTGGAGAAGATTCTTGAGAGTCTCTTGGACTGCACGGAGATCCAACTAATCCATTCTGAAGAAGATCAGCCCTGGGATTTCTTTGGAAGGAGTGATGCTAAAGCTGAAACTCTAGTACTTTGGCCACCTCATGTGAAGAGTTGACTCATTGGAAAAGACTCTGATGCTGGGAGGGATGGGAGACAGGAGGAGAAGGGGACGACAGAGGATTAGATGGCTGGATGGCATCACAGACTCGATGGACTCGAGTCTGAGTGAACTCCGGGAGCTGGTGATGGACAGGGAGGCCTGGCGTGCTGCGATTCATGGGGTCGCAAAGAGTCGGATACGGCTGAGCGACTGAACTGAACTGAAATTCACCTGTCAGTTTATGTGAAAGAGTCAGTAAGAATGGCAATCTTTCTTCGGGAAGAATGACAATCTCAGGTACTGTAAATCATTCACAAAAGCCCAGGCTGACACTGGCAGCACAGTGAGATTCACAGAAGGAAGAGAGTGGGGAGGCTGTCAGGGAATTGATAGGCCATGGGCCCGCAGCCTACAGTGACCACAGCATAACTGTGCTCCTGTCCGTCCTGACTATATTCATTCTGGGAAATTAGCCTTTCCAATAATCTAGACTCACGTGGTTTACTCCATTCCAGTCCTATAAGAAGAAGTGAGATCATTCTTTGACTGCGTGCCTGGGAGAAAGGTTGACCCAGACATTCCTTTGTCCCAGTATTCCCTTAAATTGCCCAGGAAGCAGTTTTCCAAGTTGCAGACTCACTGATATTAATCCATTGGTGGAGAGGTTGTCTAGCATGGAAACTCTGTTCTCCTATGAAGTCCAAAAACTTCTATCATCTTTCTAGAACATTCTTACCTTGCTTGAAGTGGTACAAAACCGCATCACACAGTGGTTAGGGCAGTTGGCCCTGGAGTCTGGCCCATCTGGTTTGAACCTCAGCTTTGCCACATGTTCTTGCTATAACCTTGGACAAGTTATGCAGACTTTCTAAGTGTCAGTTCTTCAGTAAATCAGATGGAGACAATAATAACAATCATGGCATAAGGTTTCACAAGGAACAAATTACATAAAGCATACAAAATTCTTAGATGAGTGCCTAAGGCAATAAATGATTAACTGCTATTGTTACTATATTATTATTACTACTAATAATATATTTGTCTATGTTTTCAAAGCCCAGTCAATTTAGGAACAATGTTAAGGACTTTAGATACTTGGTTAGGGCACAGACTCTGATTCCTTAATGTGTGCTCAGTTGCATTGGACTCTTTGCAATCGTATGGACTGTAGCCCACTAAGCTCCTCTTTCTGTTGGATTTTCCAGGCAGGAATACTGGAGTAGGTTGCTATTATCTTTCTCCAAGGGATCTTCCTGATCCAGGGATCGAATATGGATCTCCTGCACTGCAGGTGGGTTCTTTGCCATCTGAGCCACCAGGAAAGACCAATTCCTTAATAGTTCATGTCAATTAGGTAAGCAAACAACTATACTTCAAGTTACATGTAGTTAGTGACTACCATATTGCACAGTGAAGACTATAGAGCATGTCTTTCAGCCCAGAAAGTTCTCCTGGAATGTTTAACTTTCTAGGGTGCAGGGAAAAAATGGTCAGCTTCGGGATGGTTGAAACTAATGTGCAGATCCTTTGCACTGTCCTGTGGGAATCATACTTCCTAGGCTTAAGTATCCTGAAATGTACTCACTCTTCAATAATAGATGACTAGTCTGGAAGGCCTAGAGGAGCTATCCCACATTGAAGGTTGGGAACGGTGGTGGTAAGGAGATACCCCTCGTCCAAGGTAAGGAGCAGCAGCTGTGCTTTGCTGGAGCAGCCGTGAAGAGATACCCCGTGCCCAAGGTAAGAGAAATCCAAGTAAGATGGTAGCTGTTGCAAGAGGGCATCAGAGGGCAGACACACTGAAACCATACTCACAGAAAACTAGTCAATCTAATCACACTAGGACCACAGCCTTGTCTAACTCAATGAAACCAAGCCATGCCTGTGGGTCAACCCAAGACAGGCAGGTCATGGTGGAGAGGTCTGACAGATCATGGTCCACTGCAGAGGGAATGTCAAGCCACTTCAGTATTCTTGCCTTGAGAACCCCATGAACAGTATGAAAAGGCAAAATGATAGGATACCAAAAGAGGAACTCCCCAGGTCAGTAGGTGTCCAATAAGCTACTGGAGATCAGTGGAGAAATAACTCCAGAAAGAATGAAGGGATGGAGCCAAAGCAAAAGCAATACCCAGTTGTGCATGTGACTGCTAATAGAAGCAAGATCCAATGCTGTAAAGAGCAATATTGCATAGGAACCTGGAATGTCAGGTCCATGAATCAAGGCAAATTGGAAGTGGTCAAAGAAGAGATAGCAAGGGTGAATGTCGACATTCTAGGAATCAGCAAACTAAAATGGACTAGAATGGGTGAATTTAACTCAGATGACCATTATATCTACTACTGTGGGCAGGAATCCCTCAGAAGAAATGGAGTAGCCATCATGGTCAACAAAAGAGTCCGAAATGCAATACTTGGATGCAATCTCAAAAATGACAGAATGATCTCTGTTCATTTCCAAGGCAAACCATTCAATATCACAGTTATCCGAGTCTATGACCCAACCAGTAATGCTGAAGAAGCTGAAGTTGAATGGTTTTATGAAGACCTACAAGACCTTTTAGAACTAACACCCAAAAAAGATGTCCTTTTCATTGTAGGGGACTGGAATGCTAAAGTAGGAAGTCAAGAAACACCTGGAGTAACAGGCAAATTTGGCTCAGCAATCTTGATTCCAGCTTGTGCTTCCTCCAGCCCAGCATTTTTCATGATGTACTCTACATATAAGTTAAATAAGCAAAGTGACAATATACAGCCATGACGTACTCCTTTTCTTATTTGGAACCAGTCTATTGTTCCATGTCCTTGGCTGCAATGTCAAAAATGACAGAATGATCTCTGTTTGTTTCTAAAACAAACCATCCAATAGCACAGTAATCCAAGTATATGCCCCGACCAGTAGTGCTGAAGAAGCTGGAGTTGAACGGGTCTGTAAAAACCTACAAGACCTTCTAGAACTAACACCCAAAAAAGATGTCCTCTTCATTATAGGGGACTGGAATGCAAAAGTGAGAAGTCAAGAAACACCTGGAGTAACAGGCAAATTTGGCCTTGGAATGAAGCAGGGCAAAGGCTAAGAGAGTTTTGCCAAGAGAACACACTGGTCATAGCAAACACCCACTTCTGACAACACAAGAGAAGCCTCCTTACATGGACATCACCAGGTGGTCAATACCAAAATCAGATTGATTATATTCTTTGCAGTCAAAGATGGAGAAGCTTTATACAGTCAGCAAACACAAGACCAGGAACTGGCTGTGGCTCAGATCATGAACACCTTATGGCCAAATTCAGACTTAAATTGAAGAAAGTAGGGAAAACCACTAGACCATTCAGGTATGACCCACCTAAATCAAACCCCTTATGATTATACAGTGGAAGTGAGAAATAGATTCAAGGGACTAGATCTGATAGACAGAGTGCCTGAAGAACTATGGACAGAGGTTCATGACATTGTACAGGAGGCAGGGATCAAGACCATCTCCAAGAAAAAGAAATGGAATAAAGGCAAAATGATTGTCTGGGGAGGCCTTACAAATAGCTGTGAAAAGAAGAGGAGCTAACCCGGAAACTAATCCCATTACCATACAACCTGAGACTGTGAGCCACGTGGCAGAGTCTAGATCTGATAGACAGAGTGCCTGAAGAACTATGGACAGAGGTTCATGACATTGTACAGGAGGCAGGGATCAAGACCATCTCCAAGAAAAAGAAATGGAATAAAGGCAAAATGATTGTCTGGGGAGGCCTTACAAATAGCTGTGAAAAGAAGAGGAGCTAACCCGGAAACTAATCCCATTACCATACAACCTGAGACTGTGAGCCACGTGGCAGAGCAGTTCTCCTGGTTTCTCTTACCCCACTGCTCTCCACTTGGGTGCCCTTCCCCAGTAAAATCTCTTGCTTGGTAAAAAAGAAGAAGAAGAAGGAGAAGAGGAGCTCAAAGCAAAGGAGAAAAGGAAAGATAAACCTTATGATGCTAAAGCTGAAACTCCAGTGTTGGCCACCTCATGTGAAGAGTTGACTGATTGGAAAAGACTCTGACGCTGGGAGGAATTGGGGGCAGGAGGAGAAGGGGACGGCAAAGGATGAGATGGCTGGATGGCATCACCAACTCGATGGACATGAATTTGGGTGTACTCTGTTTGCTGGTGATGGACAGGGAGGCCTGGTGTGCTGTGATTTGTGGGGTCGCAAAGAGTCGGACATGACTGAGCGACTGAACTGAGACATATTTGTAGGTATCTTGTGATACAGAAGACCTTTGGGGAGCATTGAACAATTTCGCATAAATGACTGTTCAAGGCAGGCCATAAAATACATAAGGAAACCAATGACCACATATTAAAAAGCACATTTGTGAAATGGCAATGTATGTGACTTTTCATGAAGACTTTGAATATTAATATCTGGAACAAGTTTGAGTATCCTAATTTCAAAACCATTCTGAACATAAATGATGTTTAAAATACACAGCAACTGTGGAAGAATGTGGAGACATCTGACTTAGCTGGTGACAGTCACAGGAGCCACTGATACGACTGGCCTCTTGTCTCCATTTGTATCTGAAAGAAATGCTCAGTCTCACTTGTTACTGAAAAGAAAATCAGTGAGAAAAGTTTTCCTTTGAAGTTTGACATACTCCGAATTTTATCATGTCCCTCTTCAGGTGACAGTCTGTACCAAAGTCTCACCTGTCATCTCCTTGCTGGAGGATAGTAATAGTCCTTCTGCGGCTTGGCAGGATAGAATAGATCACGGTGAGACAGACGTAGACTTTGGAAGAAGATTCTTTGAGTCCAATCAACAGATTTTAAGTTTTAGTTTGAGCTTCAGTTCTGCCACTAGCCACCTGTGTTACTTTGGGCAGTGAAGTTTGCTTCCCTGGTTCTTCAATCTCATGGAAAAAAATAAGGAATTTGGACTAGATGATCTCTCAGGAACTCTTCTGATTTCGTATTCTATTATTCTGGGAATCTTTTTTTCCGTTTAGTTCTTCGTCACCCATATTCATTCTGTTTATGATAATAAGCTAAAACAGGAAAATGTCATATTCCTTGCCAAACTATTTCCTCAAGATAGACTTCACTTCAGAATTTCCTTTTCCTTCTGGAATAAGAACATTTCACCTGAAATATGTGTTCCTTTCATTGAATAAAAATATTTATCAGCTAAAGGAGACTGCACAAACAAGAGAAAAGGAAGCTTAGATGTAAACCAAGTTATTTCCTTAGCTAGCTGATTTTTTTCAACTCTTTCATTGGTTACATTTGAATTTCAAGAAATTGCTTTCTCATAGCCTGACTTTCCCTTTGAAAAATTCTGCAGTTAAACCATAACTAATAATTCTTTAAAAAGAATAAAATGGAAATGTACTAAACAAAATTAGCTTGCTGCTTTCCTTCTTTTTATGAAAAGGCTGAGGAAATATTTTGGGTGATACTGAAGCAACAGATGGTCCAAGTTGAAGTATTGCAAGCCATAGAAATAGTGGGGGATTTTAACCAGCTTTCCAGGTGATGCTAGTGTTAAAGAATCCACCTGTCCATGCAGGAGACAGAGGAAACGTGAGTTTGATCCCTGGGTCAGGAAGAGTCCCTGGAGGAGGAAATGGGAAAACCACTCCAGTATTCTTGCCTGGTAAATCCCATGGACAGAGGAGCCTGCCTGGTTACAGTCCATGGGGTCCCAGAGTCAGACATGGCTGAGCACAGACACACAACCATCTTAAACTCAGATATCAGTCAGTCAGTTGGGTTCTTGGGATGTCTCTTGTCTAAGTGTGGCTCTTTATGAACATGAAAAATAAGTTAAAAGGATGAGCATAAATGAGAAAGTTTAGCTCAATGCTTAACAAAGGATGAGAGAAACCAGATACCCCGTGAAATTTTTTTTTTTGCTTCTTTATGTGTAAGCCTCAAGGAATTTTGTTTTTCTTGGTCCCTACTGAATACACCATTTTAGTCCTACCATTTATTATCCAAAGAGAATCTTAATCATGGTCCAAAATAAGTCCTCATTAGGAAAACTTGCCTTTAGTCTCATTACACTTTCTCTAGAGGCAGGCGATTGCTTCAAAAAGCATGCAGAGTCCATAGGAAACACTTTTCAGATTCATTCACGCAAACTTGCAGTCTTTCTTCCTTGAAGCAGCTGTCATCTTCATAGCCCTCACCTTCTACCTTCTTTTGGGTCCTATAAGAAGTCAACTGAAAGATAAATCCAGCTCACTAAGTACTTGTTTATACTAGGAACATGATCATTAAAAAGATAACTTCAAGGTTCTGATCCAGGACTTCTGGTTTCTGGTCTTGCAGGCATGTAAAGACCTTGGGGAGTTATCCCTCTGTTCTAACAAGTAAGAAGCTGAATGAACTGAACACTTAACTCTTCTTAGATCTTTCAGAGATGTGAAGTCACAGGACAAGTCACTGCTGCCTAAAATTAGAGAGACAAGAAGTAACACAGAGAATTATAACTTACTAGATAAACCCGAGAGCAGAAACTTCTTGAGGGACTAGTGTGGGGTAGGCAAACCTAAACTGTAGTTGACAAGTTGCTGGAGGCTCCGTCTGGAGAAGTTTGAGAGTTAAACTTCTCAAGGGAGATGGTCAGAGGAGAGGCTCCACACTTTTGTAGGTTTTATGGCTAGGAATTCTACTGGTATTTCATAGTGAATATTGGAGGGAAGGTCCCTGATGAGTCTGGTAGAGGGAGAGGAAAAGGAACTGTTTTGAAATATGCCAGAGAATTCTGCTTTTCTTAACAGTTTTCCCTCAAGAGAAACAATTTTATAAGAAACCTAACCTATTAGGATTCTATCAGAGCCTAAATGATCTGGGGGAAGACATTTCCCTTCCTTCTTTGTCACCTTGTTGCACCTAATTAGGGGAGGTGACTTCACATTCCCAGGGTTCAAAGACAAGCCTAATTGTAGGACTTTAGAATGTTTTTCCTTCTCCCCACCCCCCACACCCCGCCCCAATACATTGCTGCTGCTATATCACTAAAGCTTTATTTACTGGAGGGTTTTTTTGTTTGTTTTTAGCCCATTCTGTCATGTCCTGCTTTCAACAAAAAATTATAAGACCTACTACAGAGGAGAAAAATGAAGCTTGAAGAGACAGAGCAAGCATCAGAACCAGACTCAGATAAATTTAAAACAATGACGGTTAATATGTTAAGGGCTCTAATGAAAAAGTAGATCACGTGCAAGAACAGGCAGATAATTCAGGTAGAGAGACAGAAATCTTAAGAATCAAAAATGCTACAGATCAAAAGCATTGAAATACAAATGAAAATGCATTTGATGGACTCATAGTAGACTGGTCATGGCTTAGAAAAGAATCTCAATGTTTTAAGATATGTCAGTAGAAACATTTAAACTTTTTTAAGTTTTTAAAAATTTAATAAAAAAAAAAAAAACTTTTTTAAGTTGCATTTTAGCAAATAAAAAAATCACTCAAAAAAAAAAAAAGGGATATCCAAGAACTGTGAGACAACTACGAAAGTTATAGCATATGTAATGGAAATACCAGAAGGAAAAAAAAATTGAACTAATAATGACTGAAAAATTTCCCAAATTGATGTCAGACACCATGCCACAGAATCAGGAATCCAGAGAACACCAAGCCTGATAAATGCCAAACAAAAACAACAAAAATCAAACCCCACTGAATTATACCCAGGCATCCATATTCAGAAAATCAAAGGTAAAAGATTTTGAAAGAAGCCAGGGTTGGAGTAGGGGAGGCATTTTACAGAGACGTGTAGAATAGAATAACATGTGACTGCTCCTTAGAAACCATAGACACAAAAAGAGAGTGGAGTGAAATATTTAAAATAGAGGGGAGAAAAGGGAAGTGTACTTCCTGAATGTTCTAATTTAAGGGTTGGCAAACTTGAATTTTGTATTGGAGATAGTTTATAGCAGTAAGGACTCTGGAGTTAGAACTGGGTTTGATTCGCAGTGTATGATTACAAAAATGAAAATCATCATTCTTGCTTTCATAGACCTGTGGTCTTTGAAATATGAAATTTCAGCCCTTTTCATCTACTTTCCAACCCCTGAATCTGAGCTGGCCTTGTGACTTGCTTTGGCTAACAAAGTGTTAGAAAGCATGGTATCATTTCTAAGCATAACCCCGAAAAGTCTGCATATAAATGTTATCTAGGGACATTGCTCCAGCTGAGTTACAGAGGTGAAAGAGCCTAATCAAAATCAGCAAAACTGCCTGCTTGACCCAAAATTGACCTCAGATGCATGAGGAATCCCAGGAAGAAGGGAGAAATTGCCCAGTCAAATCAAGCCAGAGTGTCAATTTGAAAAATGTGAGCTAAGGAAATTATAGTGGTTTTAAGTGAGTAAGTTATGGTCTGGTTTGTTACATAACATTACCATGGCGATGACTATCTGGTATTTTACCAATGTATCCTTGTAGAACATACTGATCTCACAGATATACATTTCTTCTTGTAATTAGAGTTAATGTTAAGGTTTATCTCAAATAGTTACTGTGAGATTTTGTGACTGGATATGTGTAAATGGCACAAAGAAGGTGCTTTATATGAGCTAGTTGTTGCTATTTTCTTTCCCAGTGTTAATGATCCATCCTCAAGAAGGCTTCCATGATGCGCCTTTGGTCCTCCTGATTGATGTGCTGGGTTTTAGCTTCCTTTTGTGGAACAAATATATCCCAAACTTTTCCTTAACAGAACATGGTGCAGGAAACTGCTTTGTTGTTTTCCAGCTTTGTGAACTCGGGTAACTTTCTCTAAGCCTCAGTTTCTTCACTTGTAAAGCAAGGCTGGTAGTCATACCTTCTGTCACTTGTTATGAAGATTATTAAATGATGCTTCTAAAGTGCTTGAAGCTGGGCTGACCTATAGTAAGTACTCAGAGTACTTGGCCGTTATCGTCACCATCATTATTACTGAGATTTTAACATTTCCTAGAGATGAGTCGAATCCCAGACTTGCACCATGTGACATTCTGCTAGAGTTTCTGCATTAAGCCCAACAGCATTCAGTGTAGTCCATTGGCCAGTGGCCATTCACTAGAGTTCAGCCATCTGGCAGGAAGTTGGCAGATGCTCTGAGTCTTTGCACACTGTCACAGGGAGCAACTGGTGCAGAAATAACACACTATAAAGATTCTGAAGGCAGCCAGGAAATGAGAGAAGGGAATGACCCACAGCTCTAAGCAAATGACATTGGCGAATGTAGATATGGATTTGGGTTTAGGATCTGAATGAAGAACTGAAAGCCAAAAAATACAGTTGCTAAAGGAGCTAGACTGGTTGCAGGGAGCTGGACCAAGTGTTCAGCTAAGCCAAAGTATATGAACCTTTAAGATGGGCTGAAACGTCTGAAAAATCCTCTGATATATCTTTAAAAGGCCACACATTATACTGGGTAGTATAATATGTAAGAAAGGGATTTTGTATGGTATTACGAGTAACCGGCTTTCGAATTTGATAGAGTTCAGGTTGATTTCTATCATTCTCATTTAATGGCTGTGTGACCTTGGGCAAGCTTCCCCTTCCCTCTGAATTTCACTTTCTTCATCTATGAAATTAATATGATTCCTCTCTCATAGAGCTAATGAAGACATTAAATCACATAACTATGTGAAAAGCTTAATAGTGTCTGGCCCCTAATAGCATCTAATAAATGGTATGTGTTAATGTCGTTATTAATTAAGCATTATTTGGAAAAATCTTTATCTTGCCAGAGTCTCTTCCTTGGGTTAACGTTTTCTGTCGTCTCATCTTCCCTGATTTGGCTTTTCAGTTCTGTGCACCCCGCTGATATCTATGTCCTTTTGATACCCAGCTAATGACTTTGACATCACACAACTCATTGATTACTTCCTGGGTTTATTTTGACATTGGGCATCTACATGATTTTTTGTTTTAATTTCACTATGTCCTATCTCTCTGTCTGTGAGTGGACTAGAAACCAAAGAAATCAGATGAGCTCAAAGAGATCACCTAAGGTTGGGAGACACTGTTAGGAAGACCAGGAGAAGAGTCGACAAGGTCAGGGAGGCATAAAGGGGGATACTAACTGTTGACCTGTGATGAGCGCTTATCTAAAAGGTGAGAGAAACATTTCCTATAAGTGTTTTGTCCTGTGAGCTAAGTTAAGCCAGAAATGGGCTCTTAAATTAGGGACGGAATTTAGGGTGATGTTTGGAGACTTCTCAGATCACTTTCTGTTACATTTTTCAAGTTGAGGATGAAAACTTTCCAAAAAAGAAAAATACTGGCATACCTTGGGTATACTGCTTCTAGATCACTGACTGCATTTAAGCAAATATCCTAATAAAATGAGTCACATGAATCTCTGGATTTCTTAGTGCATATAAAAGCTCTGTTTCTACTATAGGTAAAAGCTATTAAGTGTACCACCCTACTATATCTAAGAAAAACAATGTACATACCTTAATTTTTAATACTTCTTTGTGAAAGTGTGCTAGCCATCATCTGAGCCTTCAGTGAGGTGTAGTTTCTTTGCTGGTGGAGGATCCTGCTTCAGTGTCTATGCCACTGACTGAGGGTGGTGAAGGCTAAAGGTTGAGGTGAAAAAATGAAGTTTGCTGCAATGAAGTTGATTGCCTCTTCCATTCCCAAGAGTTCTCTGTAGCAGGCAATGCTATTTGACACTATTTTACCCACAGTGGACTTCTTTAGTAATTGTGGTCAGTCCTCTCACACTCTGCTGATTTTATCAACTAAGTTTATGTGGTATTCTAAAGATGTTGCTGCCAGTTCAACAGTATTCTCCAGGAGATTTCATCTCAAGAAACCACTTTCTTCGTTCATCTATAAGAAGCAACTCAAGTTTTATCATGAGATCACAGCAGTCAGTCACATCCTCAGTCTCTGCTTCTAATTCTAGCTTTCTTGCTGTTTCTACCACCTCTGTAGTTACTTCCTCTACTGAAATCTCGAGCACTTTAAAGTTATCCGTGAGAGCTGGACTTTATTATATTCTTCCCAACTCCTGTTAATCTTGATATTTCGACCTCTTCCAGGAATCACAAATGTTTTAAATGAAATCTAGAATAGTGAAACCTTTCCAGGAGGTTTTCAATTGACTTTGTCCAGATCCATCAGAGGAACCTCTATCTATGGTAGCCATAGCCTTATGAAATATATTTCTTTACACAGTAAGGCTTGAAGGTCTAAATGACTCCTTGATCCATGGACTTAGGAACGGATGTCATTTGTTCACTGAAGCAGCACATTCCGTTTTTCTCAAGAACTTTTTCTTTACATTCATAGCTTGGCTAATGGTTTGGTAAAGGAGGCCTAGCTTTCAGACTATCTTAGCTTTGAATATTCCTTCCTCATTGCAATTAATTTTTTCTAGTTTTGATTTAAAGAGACTCAATCTTCCTTTCACTTGAACACTTAGTGGCCATTGTGGAGTTATAAATTGGTTTAATTTCAATATTGTGTCTCACAGAATAGACAGGCCTGAGGAAAGGGAGAGAGGAAATGGAACAGGCGGTCAGTGGAACTGTCAGGACACCCACATCATTTTGCCATCACGCTTACCACTGTATGTGGACTTGGTTCATGGTGCCCCAGAACAATTACAGAAGTAACGCCAAAGATCACAGATCCCCATGACAAATACAATAATAATGAAAAAGCTTAAAATAGTCCAAGAATTACCAAAATATGAGACGGAAACACAAGGGAGCAAATGCTGTTGGAAAAATGGCACTGGTCAGTGCAGAGGTGCAACAAACAAGTTAAAAAAAGGCAAAACAAAACCTCAATATCTGCAAAGCACAATAAAGCAAAGTACAATAAAACAAGGTATGGTGATAAGGGCAAATTAGAAGAAGGGGTTTCTCGGGTGATGATACAAAGAAATATATGTATATTCTATACAACTGATTTGATTTCCCTCCATCATTTTCTTCTATTCTGCAACATTTACCTATTGAAAACTGTATTATCAGAGTTTGGGTGAATTGAGCCGTTTTCAGGTTCAATCCCATTAGCTCCTTTTTGTTCTCAGTTGTAGATGCCTGGCAGTCTCTTAGGAACTGCTCATAGATCATGGAAGAGTCATTTTTAAAACTAAGAAAGCAAAGCACCATCGAAATTCACTGTGGGTCATCAGTGCCACCTTTCTGTACAAAGATGACTACAACCAGGTGCGGCCATCATCATTCTCAGAGCAACAACCAACTTCATCAGCATCAAAGATGATCACTTTAATGCTAGCAAACTGTGATGTACCAACTCAGAAATAACGATGATGCTCATACACATAAAAATAGGTGGACTAGGTGTAAAGTATCACTTTCTCTCCATTGTGAGTATGACTTTCCTTCTCTGATTGTCCATGAGCAGTGTCTCTGCAAAGTGGTCTGGAGATTTATATGTTTCACACTATGTTTCTCTCTGGTGTATTTCTCTTGCAGTCCTTCTGGGAAATTTGAAAAGTATGAAACTTTGTTCCTTATGGTGTTCATAGACAGATACAGTGATAACTAATGATGCGCCACTGCTTCATATTGGAATGCATCATTCCCTTGGTTCTGAGGGCTGTTTCTTATCAGATATGCAAATTCAAAGATAGATTATCATAACCAAGTGATATCAAATGCCTAGCTGAGAGTGTGTGTGCATGCTAAGTTGCTTCAGTCATGTCTGACTCTTTTGTGATCCCATGGACTCTAGCCTGCCAGTCTCCTCTGCCCATGGAATTCTCCAGGCAAGAATACTGGAATGAGTTGCCATGCCCTCCTCCAGAGAATCTTCACAATCCAGGGATTGAACCCACATCTCTCATGTCTCCTGCATTGGCAGACAGGTTCTTTACCGCTAGTGCCACCGGAGAAGCCCATAACTGAGAGAATTCCTGTAGAAAGAAAAGGTGGTCACCAGACCATTGTCACTCAGGCATGCCATTGATGTCTTTCTCCTCCATCTCAGCTGTGGTGGATGACATAGGATGAACACATTCGTATGTCTGTTGAATCAGTGACATAGCCTCTTTGGGTCTCAGTTTCTTTAGCTATAAAATGGGGATATAAGCATTGTTCTTTCAGAGGGTAGTTTTAAAGAAAAACTGAGATAATCCATGTCCAATAATGACAGGATCATATTCACCTAATAAATGATAGCTATTATTACATTGAGATTCCCTGGTAGCTCGGCTGGTAAAGAATCGCCTGCAATGCAGGAGATCCTGGGGTTGGGAAGATCTGCTGGAGAAGGGATAGGCTACCCACTCTGGCATTCTTGGGCTTCCCTTGTGGCTCAGCTGGTAAAGAATCCTCCTGTGATGCAAGAGACCCAGCTTTGATCCCTGGGTTGGGAAGATCCCCTGGTGAAGGGAACGGCTGCCCACTCTGATATTCTGGCCTGGAGAATTCCATGGGACATTAATGTACCTTATGGTTGATTGATATATAATTGTAAGGTGATTGGATTTGATCAAGGAAGCAATGTGTAGCCTTAGAGCAGGTTGGAATTGTACAATTTTGCTGGAGATTGAGTTGTTACTTACCAGTGGGACTAGTAAGGGAAACTACAACCCCAAAAAATCATTTTAAAAGGAAATGCTTGATAGTCAACATTCAGTTCAGATTTTTCTAGGTAATTCAGATGAAACATTCCATTATAAATGTATTGTAAAACTCTGCTTGTGGAAACTGCAGTTTTTATCTTCTTGCAAGCACAATTTTAATTCTCAAAGCTTAACTTGATACTAATGATCAAGTTGTGATGGTTTCACATTAACATTATGTGGTGAGTGCCTTTTCCCCAAGGTAATTTTAAATATTTTGCTTGAAAAGGAAATTGGGACATAAATTATGCTATTCACAACATTGCCCTGTGCTGGTTCATAGCAGCCACTCATGTAACAGTAATCACATTATTGTGCAACTATTTTTTTTCCTACAAAGCAGACTAGGTCTTCAGGGAAAGATAAAATCCAGTCTCTGCCCTCAAAGAATTTACAGTCATGTGGATGGACAGAGGTACAAGTAAAGATTGCTGTGTAATAGGAGTCACACTACAATCAGGTTCTTGTACAGATATAAATAGAAAGAAGAAAAAAGCCTTTGACCTAGACACAAGTATGAGTTCTGTCATGGGAGCATAAAATGATATATTTTAACCCAGAAAAAATTTTGGAAAATATCAAATCCAATTAGAGCAGGCCTCAGTTTAAGCTATGACTAAAACCTCAGAAACTTAACAGGAAAATTCTATGAGAAGAGAGGCATCTTTACTGCACCTTTTGCTTTTCGCAATTTCAGAGTAATAAAGGGCTTCTACTTTCAAGAGGAGAAAGACCAGCTCTACAGCTGCTGGCAGGGCCTGAGTGAGCTGGCAGGGCTCAAGAGTGGTCAGAATTCATGGATGACATCTTGGTAGAGATAGAACACTGGTGACCTTAGAAGGCAACTGGGCTCTTTAATAGAAGCCTCCCCATGAACAGTGCATAAATGACTATCCCTCCCTTTCTGTGAATTGTTGGTTTATTACTGTTTTGTTCCTTGATTTATGGACTTTGTTTCACATCTCCGGTCCATCTCCTTGACTTCAGATTTATGTCTCCTTTCCATGGTGGCTCTTGATGGTTCCTTGTGGAATCATTATCACATGAATAATTGAGGCCTTGCCCATGACCATCTCAAATCCTAACACACACCATTCAGAGTAGATTTTATCACTAGTTTCTGAGAAAAAATAGCAAGTGACTTGCCAAAAGTCTCACAGCAAGTAAGTAGCAGAAGGATATTTGAATCTAGGTATCTCTGACTCTATGATTTATATATTTTTTTCTCCCTCCTCACTGTAGTACTTCTGCCTAAATGACTCTGGGTGCTACGGCCCCAGATAACTGTGTCTGATACTGATTAATTGCACTCTCTTGATGACTCAGTATATTCCACAGTCTGTCTGTACCAGGACTTCAGACAGGAAAGCTCCATGTGCTACAGTGAGAATTGCAGAGGCTGGTACACAAGGAAGGTCCTAAATAAATGTAAAGGCAACTTAGAGTCAGAATTCTTATTTTTGGACTAATTTGTGAGATAATGACTGTATCAACCTGTTCTTTGGAAATTAAACAATATAGTTTTCATAAATCTCATTGGGTAGAGGCTCAGCTTCCTCTGTGGATGGGGAGGGGGTCTCCAAGTCAAGTGCTGGGCAAGGCCAGTTCTGTTTCATTTGCCAAATATGAGCGAGGCAGCCTCTGGAAGTACATTTCCTGCCCCAGCCTCCGTTCCTGCAGCCATAGTATTTGTCTCCATTGATCATTGCCTACATGTAGAGAACAGGTCAAGTGATTAGCACCACACTCTAGAGGCTATAATACAAGATTGTTGGGCCTGAGTCAGCTTAGTTTATGTCTAGGCTGAACATGTAAACTGTCTCCCTTTGTCAGATACGGTGATTTCATCCTGTGCATAGTTCTGAATCTATGTATCAAGCAAACAATAAATCCAAGCAGTAACTGAATTTCTGCATTAATGATAAGCATTCCTTGTAAAGAAAAAGAACATTCAGCAGGGACAAAGTAGTCCGGGATAAGCTAGCATTCTAGCATGATTTGTGATACCAGAGGGAAACTTGGTGGCAAGGGCAGCTGGAGAATGGAAAATTCTCCCAGCACCTGTATTCCACAGAGGAACAAAAACTGAAAGGAACAGATGTTTTCTGAGTGAGATTCTTGTCGTGCCTTTTCCATGTAATTTTTCACTTGCCTGGAATCCTTTGCCTGGGAGACAATTGAGTGCAGCGATTATGAAGACAAGTTCTGGAGATCTGAGGATCTGGGTTTACATAATGTGTCATTTTCTAGCATAAAGCCTTAGGCAGACTTGTTCCTTGTCATATAGATTGTGGTAATAACCTCATTCAGGTTGTCATAAGGACTAAATTGGTTTGTTTTTGTTGTTTACTCCTGGTCTACACCCTCCAGTGGGAACTCATATGTGGGTTCCTTTTAGAGCATATGTAGCTGACTCAGCTACCAGGACTCTGATTCTAGTTTCTCCAGATCTTCCAACATTCCTTCATATACTACACACAGAAAATACAATACAAGAGCTTTCCAATCTAGCCTGTCCCATAGATGTTTGTAAATGAGGATTGATGTTCTTGGTTGCCTCCATAGCAACTCATTTCATGGGAGAAGGTGTACTCTGACTCTTTGCTACCCCAAGGACTGTAGCCTGCCAGGCTTCTTTGTCCAAGGAATTCTCCAGGCAAGAATACTGGAGTGGCTAGCCATCCCCTTATCCAGGGACTCTTCCCAAACCAGGGATTGAACCAAGCTCTCCTGCACTGCAGGCAGATCCTGTCTGAGCCACCAGGGAAGCCCCAAGAAGGTGTACAGAGTGTCCCTAACTACTAATAACTGTTTTCTGACAACTCCTTACACGGACTCTTTTAGCCTGTTCCAAAACTTCTCTCTCCTCTTTGATCAGTAGGTCATTTCTAAATTTCTCATTTATTCATGAAGGATGCTGGCTAATAATATTCTGAGTTATCTACTGTATATAATGAATACCCACCAATACTAAGATCCTTGGGCTGGGGCTGCCTTCATGCATCACACACCTTCTTGGACTTGGACTCTTTCAACTCCTTTGAGGATGTGTCTGCCCCAGCTCAGTTCTCTAGTCCTGGAGATCTTATAACATGGATAGATTTCAGAAAAAGTTAAAGTTGTGTGTGTGTATACATGTATCTTTATGTGCATAGTTTATCAGATTCTCAAGTTATCATCTGCCCTCCAGAGCATTAAGACCATTCAGAGCAGCTGGTGTGTAGTGTCCTGCAGCAATCATGGAGGCATGAATCTTTTTTTAAGAAACATTAATTTCTTAGTTTCTAAGTTAATTCATTTTTTATCAGATTCTCAAGTTATCATCTGCCCTCCAGAGCATTAAGACCATTCAGAGCAGCTGGTGTGTAGTGTCCTGCAGCAATCATGGAGGCATGAATCTTTTTTTAAGAAACATTAATTTCTTAGTTTCTAAGTTAATTCATTATTTTGACCTCACTCCACAGCATGTGAGACCTTAGTTCCCTGATCCTGGATTGAACCTATATACCTCTGCCTTAGAAGTATGGAGTCTTAACCCCTGGCCCACCAAGGAAGTCCCCAGGGGGCACAGATCATGGAAGAGCTAGCTCTTGATTCTCTTCTAATGTGGGTCTGTGGCAGAACCTCTTTATAAACCTCAGTTTTCCTGCCTTTTTCTTATCAACCCTCTCTCCCTACCTGTTCAGGGCAAGTGTCATCCCTGGACTGAATTCTTTCCTGGGGTTGCTGCAAAGCCTCTAGTCCCTTTATTCTCCTCTCATTTTATGCCAAACAGTTCAGTCCAGTCACTCAGTCACGTCGACTCTTTGCAACCCCATGGACTACAGCATGCCAGGCGTCCCCATTCATCACCAGCTCCCGGAGCTTGCTCAAACTCATGTCTGTCGAGTCAGTGATGCCATCTAACCGTCTCATCCTCTGTCATCCCCTTCTCCTCCTGCCTTCAATATTTCCCAGCATCAGGGTCTTTTCAAATGAGTCAGTTCTTCACATCAGGTGGCCAAAGTATTGGAGCTTCAGCATCAGTCCTTCCAATGAATATTCAAGACTGATTTCATTTAGGATTGACTAGCTTGATCTCCTTGCAGTCCAAAGGACTCTCAAGTATCTTCTCCAATACCACAGTTAAAAAACATCAATTCTTCAGCCCTCAGCTTTCTTTATGGTCCAACTCTTACATCTGTACATGACTACTGGAAAAACCATAGTTTTGACTATATGGTCCTTTTTGGGCAAAGTAATGTCTCTGTTTTTAATATGCTATCTAGGTTGGTCATAGTTTTTCTCCAAGGAGCAAGGATATTTTAATTTCATGGCTCCAGTCACCATCTGTGGTGATTTTGGAGCCCAGGAAAATAGTCTGTCACTGTTTCCATTGTTTTCCCATCTATTTGCTGTGAAGTGATAGGACTGGATGCCATGATCTTAAGTTTTTTGAACGTTGAGTTTTAAGCCTGTTTTTTCACTCTCTTCTTTCACTTTCATCAAGAGGCTCTTTAGTCCCTCTTCACTTTCTCCCATAAGGATGGTTTTATCTGTATACCTGAGGTTATTGATATTTCTCCTGGAAATCTTGATTCCAGCTTGTGCTTCATCCAGCCTGGCATTTTGCATGATGTGCACTGCATATAAATTAAATAAGCAGGGTGACAATATACAGCCTTGACATACTCCTTTCCCAATTTGGAACCAGTTCGTTGTTCCATGTCCACTTCTAACTGTTGCTTCTTGACCTGCATACACTAGATTTCTCAGGAGGCAGATAAGGTAGTGTGGTATTCCCATGTCTTTAAAATTTTTCCAGTTTGCTGTGATCCATACAGTCAAAGGCTTTGGGGTAAGCAATGAAGCAGGATTAAATGCTTTCGTGGAACTCTCTTGCTTTATCTATGATGCAATGGATGTTGGCATTTTGATCTCGGGTTCCTCTGCCTTTTCTAAATCCACCTTGAACACCTGGAAAGTCTTGGTTCACATACTGTTGAAGCCTGCCTTGGAGAATTGTGAGCATTACTTTCTCAAAATAGTTTAAAAAATCACTCCCCTTATATTTCTCACGTGGTAAAACCCATGTCACTCTCTTCTGTCGTGTCCCCAGCATCTTGTGCAGAGCTTCCCAGCAGTGTTGGGCTTCCCTGGTGGCTCAGATGGTAAAGAACTTACCTGCAGTGCAGGAGACCTGAATTTGGTCCCTGAGCCAGGAAGAGCCCCTGAAGAACAGAAAGGCTTCCCACTCCAGTATTCTTGCCTGGAGAATCGCATAGACAGAGGAGCCTGGCAGGCTACAGTCCGTGGGGTCAGTGATCTCAGTCCAAATTATATGATGACAAACGTTGATTGAGTGCCTCAAATTATTCCCCCCGCCCCAGTCTATACCTTCTGGATCAATTGCTTCGTGTCTTCCCTCTCCTTATTTTCGTACACTCTGTGTCGAGATAAGGGTCTGTTTTACTTTCCTTTCTGCTCTGATGGTTGATGGTATAACTTGAATCTCAAAGATGTTGTAGTGGATGAAGTGAAATCCTGTATATCAAGCTTAGCACATAGTGGCGATGAGTAACTGATGGCTGATACTGACAGCAGTGTTCCCTAGTTTGTGTGTCTCAGTGAAACGTGGTGTTTATGACTCCTTTGTGTTTAGTGGGTGTAGTAGTCCTGTCTTCATTCTGTTAATGTGGAGAGAAGTTTCCACACCATACTCAGCATCAAGTGGGCAGGGGACAGCTCCTGGCTCAGGCCATGGAATGCACAGGCATGCACGCTGCCATGAAGCGAGCGTGTCACTGTCAGACGATGGGAGCCTCAGGCTGTCTGCTGCCCAGTGTTAGCAGTGGAAAGGAGGCAACAGCTGCTTCTGGTAATTATGATGGAAGATGATTCCATTCCGTGTAGGATCTAGGACCCGAAGGAAACAATCTGGACTAAGTCAGCATGTGCCTAATGAAATCGTTTAGCTTGGGCTGCGGCCCTACCTGCTGCAAGCTGTGATCTACTGTGTTCTAACAAGTGGTCCTCGGAGATCATGCTGTTTGGGAAGGGTAAGAGATCAGTAAAACTCACTCCTTGCATCCAGCCTTCCAAATTTATACCATGACCCAAGTGACTTGTAGGTAAGACTGGAAAGTAACTTGCTTTCTTGTGGCCAGAGGAATTTCTATCTTTAAATGGAAGAACGTCACTTCTCCAAAGTGCCCTCCTCAAATCAGCACGCACTTGCGCTAAGGCTACTGAGCGTACCTCTTTAATGATTTTCCATTGCTCTGTATTGCTTCTGGCAGCCACCCACAATGAATCAGGTATATTCTCACATGGGTTTCAATTAGATGTTCAATTTATAAATAGGCTGTGGTATGGTTGTCACAATGTGTGGTTTAATCTCACAATGTGTTAAACAGCTGGATTCTGAGTTTCAGGTCTGTTTATCTCCTGCTACAGAACGTCTGGCCCCATCTTTTCAAGCAGTAAATGGGTTGATATATTGATCTCGGGGCACCAAACGATGGTTCAGATCATCATAAGGTCACTTTTATTTAACTTCTCCCTATTCTTCACTAGTGAAGAATGCTGGAAGCCTATAAGAAGGCAGTATGGAGGTATTTTGGATTTTGTGAACTCAGACATGTCAGAATGAGAGGGGACTGAGGTCACCATGACTTTGAAAGTCTAGCCATGTTGTTGTTCAGCTGCTAAGTTGATTCTGAATGTCTGTGACCCCAAGGACAGCAGCACACCAGGCTTCCATGTCCTTCCCTATCTCCCTATCTTCCTTGCTCGAACTCACATCCATCAAGTCAGTGCTGCCTCCAACCTTCTCCTCCTCTGTCACTCCCTTATCCTCCTGCCCTCAGTCTTTCCCAGGGTCAGGGTCTTTTATGGCTAGGCTAGACTTAAGTGACTCAGTTCAGTTAAGTCACTCAGTTAGGTCCAACTCTTTGGTGCCCCATGGACTGCAGCACACCGAGCCTCCTTGTCCATCACCAACTCCTGGAGTTTACTCAAACTCATGTCCATTTGAGTTGGTGATGCCATCTAACCATCTCATCCTTTGTCATCCCCTTCTCCTCCTGTCTTTAATCTTTCCCAGCATCAGAGTCTTTTCAAATGAGTCAGTTGTTTGCATCAGGTGGCCAAAGTATTGGAGTTTCAGCTTCTACATCAGTCCTTCCAATGAGTATTCAGGATTTATTTCCTTAGGATGGACTGGTTGGATCTCCTTGCAGTGACTACAGCCATAAAATTAAAAGACACTTGCTCCTTGTAAGGAAAACTATGACAAAGCTAGAGCATCTTATATGTTGTCTAGCCTAGCCCCTCCATACAAACTTCTGCTCGGAGTGGATATCTATTCTGGAGTGGAGAGGATAGGGGTGGGGATGACTGAATTTCCTATTGATTTAGAATTTATAGTTTAAAAAAAAAACAAGCAATTAAAAAAGCAAGCAAACAAATGGACTAATTTATCTTTCAAAGTAAATTGTCTGCTTGTTGGACTGAATTTGATTAAATCATCTAGTTGTTCTGGCATCATGTAGACAACACACCATAATCTTGTGTGTCAAGCTAATGAACATTGAAATAAATCGATGAAACAGCTGTTTCCAATGAAGTGAACAGCAAAGTGTTATGTAAATAGCAATTCCTACACAACACCAGGTGATTTTTTTTCCTTGTCCTCAGCAGAGATGGAGAAGTGAGGCTTACAGAAAATCATCTGTGGCTGAGATTTAATGAGTCTCTCTGGAGAGAGCAGTGGAGCCACAAACCAAGTTTGTTAACTACTGCCACCTGAAAGAGGGCCTCCCATGTGGCTCAGTGGTAAAGAATCCTCCTGCCAATGCAAGAGACGTGGGTTTGATCCCTGGGTCAGGAAGATCCCTTGGCAAAGGAAATGGTGACCCACTCCAGTATTCTTCCCTGGGAAATCCGTGGACAGAGAACCTGGTGGGCTACAGTCCATGGCATCACAAGAGTAGGATACAACTTAGTGACTAAACAACAGAAGCCAGTTTTATACTAAAGTGAGCTCATTGCAGCATATTCACCTCTGAGCGGAGGGGAAAGAATAAGAAAGAAATCAGCTGACCCAAGCCAGCACTTGGAATTTTTGGATTCAGGGCAGGAATGCAGATGGACATCCAAAGGACATAGGTCTTTAAAAGTTATAAATCAGACTCACATATGTTTACATAAAATATGCTCTATCTTTTTCTCTTTACAAATATAACTTTATCCTGGAAGCCCGGGTTCAAGTTTAAAATTCTTAGATTTAGCAGAATCCTGTGTTGATGGTGTAAGTGCCCAGTTCCTGGCCCATTGCTTGTTATTTTTTTTTTTTTTTTTACCACCTTTAGCTCCTTTTACACAAAGGCACCTACTCCGGCTTGCATATCGAAACTCCTTTTGCACCCCTTAAACTACTGCCCTAGCCAAACATCTTTGGGTATGCACATCATTGGCATGGCTGGTCCTGGGGAGGTTAGATCCAGGGCTCAAGATCATTTGTGCACAGATTTCTGAAGTCCTGGATAACTGAAACAAGGTCTAAAAGAGAGGACATGGGCTTTGGTGGTCAGGTCTGTTTGGCATGTGGAGGGAGACTTGGGTGGGAATGGGTCGTCCTTGTGTCTGAGTATAGTAGTGAGTTTGTCTCGACTGTAAAGGTGCTTAATTTGCATCTCTGCTTTAGCCCTTCTTTCTTCTGTGTTAGTATATGCTGAGTCTGTTCATATTCTGCTGTTTGATTAGCTCTTAGCCATGGGAACTTTATTCAGTATCCTTGGATTTTCTTAAAACCACAGAATATGGCACACCTCATATCCTCACAAAACAGGGCAGACAGTAGCTTAAAAGCAGAGACTTAGATGTATGTTCTCTCATTTACTAGCTATGTGACATCATTACTAGCTATTTAGTTAATCTTTTAGAATCTTATAATGGGAATACTAACCGTTAGTTCACAAGGAGAAAGTGAGAAAAGGAGTGCCATTTAAAAGATATGCAATCATAGTTAATAGTAATATTAGTTATTGTTTTGTTATTATAGTTACTTGTTAGGATTGAGGACTAAGGTGTTAGGTTGCCTAAACTTGAACCTCTGCTTTTTTGTGACACTGCATAACAAAGGCACAATATTGAACCTATATGTGCCTGTGTTTCTTCATTCAAAGTTTGGTGATAATAATCAATTTTACTTTATAAGATTACTGTATTAGAGGTCTCCAGAGACAAGAAATAGGATGTATGCACATACACATGTGCACACACTCCACAAAAGGAGATTTATTATAGGAATTGACTCACATGGTTATGAAGGCCAAGATGTTCCCATAATCTTGGATCTACCGTTTGCAAGTGGAGCATCAAGAAAACCAGTGATATAGCTCAGTACAAGTCCAAAGGCCTAAAAATTGGGTAACTGATGGTATAAGTCCTGGTCTGAGTTCAAAAGCCTAAGAACCAGGAGTGCCAGTGTCTAAGAACAGGGGAAAAATCCTTGTCTCAGCTGGAGCAGAAAGGGAAATTTGCTCTGTCTCCAACTTTCTGCTCTGTTTTGATTGGATGGTCCCCACATTGGTGAAAAAGATCTTTTTTATTGTCTGTGATTCAAGTGCTAATATCTTCTGGAAACACTTTCACAAACACACCTAGAAATAATGTATTACCAGCCATCTGGGAATCCCTCAGCCCATAAAGCTGACATGTAAAATTAATCTTCATAGTGGTTGTAAAAGATTTAGTACATGAAAAGTCACTCAGACATACGCTTGCAGTACATACTCAATATTACTTATCACGCCTTGCCCTCTCAAGCTCCGAAGCTGACCTTAAACTTTGGTTTTGGTGGGAGGAATGTTGCTGCAGAATGAGCGACAGGGTGTCAGGACACTTAAAGCATCTTTCCTACTCAAGTCCTATCTTTGTTTTTAAATCAAGTCTTGCCAAGTCAGAAGTTTTTTCTCCCTGTGTCTATTAAGAAGCGTAGCTGAGTTTTAAAGTAAGGATACGAAAGCTAGTGGGCATTTTATGGAGCTGGAAGAGTTATATAGCAGCTACAGCATCTATTTTGTTGAACTTGGTGTCACTTCATTTTAGTCAAACTTTAATTTGCTTTTAACTTGAATTTACTTTTATCTGGGGATGACTTTGTTTTTTATCTTAGGTATTCAGCAACATTTTCCTAAGGATACAGATGCAGGAGTATATGAATTCTTCTTGACAAGTATATCTAAAATGTTAAATATAAGTGCATAGATTATTCTGTATAATTTGTTTTTACTGTATTAATGGGTAAAATATTTTTTATCATAGGATTTTTTTAAATTGGAGGATATTGCTTTACAGTGTTGTTAGCTTCTTCTATACTATAATGTGAATCAAAATTAATATAAATATACATATATTAACATAAATATACATATATCTCCTCCATCTTGGGCCTCCTTCCACCCTATCCTCTAGGTCATCACAGAGTATCAAGCTGAACTCCCTGCGTTTTTTAGTAGCTTTCCACTAGCTGTGTATTTTATACATAGTAGTATGTGTATGTTGATGCTACTGTCTTAGTACCTTGTGGGTAAGAGACAAATTAATTTGTATAACTCACAACTCTTTCTCAGGAAGTCTTTGGGAATAAGGGCTGGGTGTTTTGCTTGACCTGACGAGACTGGTCTGAATCCCAACCTGAGTAGAAAGCATTCAGTAAGTACAGCGCTAATGATAAAGAATATGCCTGATAATGTAGGAGACATAGAGATCAGGTTCAACCCCTGGGTCAGGAAGATACCTGGAGTAGGAAGTGGCAACCTGCTCCAGTATTCTTGCCTGGAAAATTCCATGGACAGAGGACCCTGGTGGGCTATAATCTTTGGGCTCATAAAGAGTTGGACACAACTGAGCACAGACAACAGCAGAATTTTTTCTCTAAAACTATAATCCATCAACCTAAACCAAAAACAGTAAGCTAAGTTAGAACACAGTGGAAGATTTTTTTCTTGATTTTTTTTTTAAGTTTCAAATGTTTCTTTCCTTTGAGTCAGTGGGAGATCCCATGAGTTAAGTGAATGAGTAGACCATAGCAAATATCTTCAGAACAGAGATAAAACTGTGGTGCTTAACTTTTTTTTGATGTTCTGTTTCCTAGTTTTCCTATAGAATATGGAGTTCTAGAACTTTATTTAAAAATAAGAACTATCTAATACTATTAAGTGAAAAGACTGAATCCTAGGAGGAGAGCTTGGCTTGCTGAGATTCACACAACTCATCGATGATAGAAAAGGATTCAATTTCAAGGTGCCGTGACTTTAATTTCAATCCCAGTGTTTTTAATATTCAAAATCAATTTTGTAAGGCATTAAGTTTAATGTAAGCATTCTCAATGTAATAAGTATCTTGAAAATGAATAACCCCATATTTAATAAATGAATGGGGTTAATATTTTTGGTAGTGACTCATATCTTGTGGTTCTGGGATGAGAATCAGTGGTCGGACTTCAAAGGCTGCATATAGACTTCATTTATACTTTCTAGAAGGGCCATTTTTGACTTGAGGAAAGCCAGCTTAAACAAGCAACCTTTAAGGCTTAGATACAATCTGGGGAACTAATACAGGTCTGATCAGTGGAGCTTTTCCACTGTCTTTTTAATTAAAAAAAATTATCAAATAACTGGAGCATTTTAAACAAAACTCAGTAATAAGGCTACTCAGCCATTCACAAGCCTTTTGGGGCTTAAAATTAATTTAAAAATACTAGCATGCAGATAATCTTCTAATTACCAGTTTAAAATAGCTTCATTTCTAGGCGATTCGTAAAAGCCCTTTAGACTGTGCTAATGATTCAAAATAACACATAGCCTAGAGTCAACCCTATATTTTTGTATTTCTCTGACATTTCTGCTCTGGGGAAACGTTGAGAAGCATCTCACTTCTTGAAAATACATTTTAGATTGGGGGAGTTTTAAAAAATAGAGTCATTGTCTGGGTAAAAGTAGGGTATTGTGGATTGGGCAAAGATATTTCTCCACTGGAAGGTGTATGAACATATTTAATATTCTGACAACATGTACCATTAGCACGAAATAAGACATTAAAACACACTCTAAAGACTTATACATTGTCCAGAAACAATCACCCTTGAGTGGTCAGTAAGTACAGTTTTGTTCTTTCTGAAATTTCTTCCAAATTCCGAGGCAGTCAAAAAAAAGTATAAAGTAATGTTCACTATTTTGGAAACGTGAAAAGAAGGCAGATGGGTTTTAATCATAGATTCTAAAAAGGATTAGGCTTTTGGATGATCGGTACAAAAATAAATGGTACAATTTAAATTATGGCCATACATGTCTTCAGATTCTTAAAGGGAACAGCTGATCAAATTTATAGTTAATTAGTTAATGATATTCTGTGTAGCCACCGTTTCTGTGCCTGGTTTACAAAACCGTATGTAACCATGACAAGAAATCATAATTATGGAAACCTTAGAAGTGACACCTCACTACCTACTTGCTGCCTAGAATCTTCTTACAGATTCTCCTACTGATGTTATCACGCTCCTGTCAAATTCCTCTAGCGAAGTGGAGCATGTTGCAACATGAGCCTCACAGTTTCATTTCTGCTCAAACACTGGATTTGGAACTTTTTCTCCCTGAAATTGACCTGAGTGTGAGTTCTCTGTAGCATCTCCCATCTGATATGAAAATGTGCAAATGGAGTCCCTTTGGTGAAAGAGTGTCTGGAGTTCTGCTAACTGAATATCCCCTCTGGAAATCTGTTTGGAAATCACCACTGTAGATTCCATAGCAATGGTTTTCAGTGTGGATCATATATCTCTCTGGGAATATATGGCAAAATCCAAAGACATTTGGAATTTCTCAACTGGATACCACTGGCATCTAATGAGTAGAGGCAAAGTATGATGCTTAACATCTTATAATGCATAGAACAACAAAAACTATGCAGCCCATAATTTTGATAGTGTCAAAGATGAGAAACTCTGCTGTAGAGTAATGAAAGATATGTCTAAGCCCTCTTCTTTGTGAGACATGCTTTGATGTGTGAAGACAGTTATAATCTCTTAGCTTTTTGTTGTTCAGACTACACATTTGTAATTAGTTTCAATGTGGTAATTAGTTTGTCATTGCCCATGTAGTGAGCTCAGCTGTTGTTCTCAGGGTGAAGTCCTCAGAGTCCTTACTTGGGACCCTCTTTGATTTCTCAAGATCTTGTTCATAATTGAGTGAGTGGAGTCGCTCAGTCATGTCTGACTCTTTGTGACCCCATGGACTGTAGCCTACCAGGCTCCTCTGTCCATGGGATTTTCTAGGCAAGAATACTGGAGTGTTGCCATTTCCTTCTCCATGTTCATAATTACCTGTTTCAAATTGCAAAAATTTCCATGGCTACTCTTACTGAGTTTGGCATAAGACCCCAAAATATTTGTTAAAGGATACAGTAAATCAAAGAATAAGAGTGGGAAAATATAGAGCCTGAAATTCCCTAATGAGGTCCTTTTGTTTATGAGGATTATAAAGAAAAATCAGTTTATAAGTATTTCTTTAAATCATAACAGCCATTAAGGATGGCTGGCAGTACAGTAAAGCTCCAGCTGGGGGAGCCCAGCCACTAATTCAAAGACTGGGAGGAAAATGGATCTCAGATTTAACTATAAATTTCCTTAAAATTCCTTGAGGGAAAAGAAAACATTTTCTCTTTTTGATTTGTTTATATACACGATACAAGGACAGAGTATAATAATGCCACTTTGATCTTGTGGTCTAAGAAAAACATGAAGTCCAGAATGAGAACTGTGTATCACACAGCGTTAGAAAATGTGTGGTTTCTTTCTCAGGCTGTTCCAACGGGAAACTCAAACCCATCCACTTCTAATGGTGGAAAGCGCCATTTAATTAGAATACACCTATTCTGAAGCAGATTTAAGCTTTCTGATTGTGCTGAGTACTAGCACAAACAGAGTCAGAGTTTGGAAAGCAGCAGAGAGATGGTGGGATGGGAGGAGAGAAAACGTGCCCTCTGAATTTTTTCTGGATCAGTTTTCTGTGTTCAGCCCTGCGTGAGACAGTCATGCAGTGAGGAAATTCACAGATTTCCATGTGTCAAGGAGGGTGTGTACAACACAGGAGAGCCTTCCCTCCACATAGGCATTCCTGTTCAGTCTCTGCGAGGTCTCTCATGAGGAAAGCAAATGCAGTTCCTTCACTTTCTCAGGATCATTTCCTGTCTTAAGGAGCAAGATCTATTTTACATTCAGGTCCACTCTGAGCCAAAGGAGGAGGCAAGTCGGAGTTATGAGCACATTAGGGCCACGCCTTGCTAAGGGCTGTCCCTAAGATGTGGTCCACAGGCGTTCAGTCGTATCTGACTTCTTGAGGCTCCACGGACTTAGCCCATCAGTCTCCTTCCTACTCCAGGGCAGCTTCCCAACCCAGGGGTACAACCAGTATGTCTTGCGTCTCCTGCATCAGCAGGCGGATTCTTTAGCACTAGCACAACCTGGGAATGCAGCCCTAGGTATGCCGTGGTCCTGCTTCAATTCTGTTTATAGACTTTCATTGCTGGGAATGACCTGCCTTGAAGCTTTCTCTCCAGTCCTTGCCTCCTCACATATGATGTCCATTCATCCCCTTCCTATCTTACCTACGTGTTTTCCAAGCCACTTGCCTGTTGCTCTTGGTTTCTGTTACTGACAGAGATGGTTTAATGTTGGCCACCAGGTGTGGCTGTCTGTCTTGTTCCTAACCCAATTTAGCAGGGCGGCACTGTGACTGGGATTGCTCACCGTCCCAGATTAGAAGCTTACACATGAACTCATTCAGCTTCTGTACATTTTCATTCTCCATTTTTCTGAAGAAGATATGACCTAGCAGAAAGTATGTGGAATTTTGAATCAGAGAGACCTGGATTTCATGCCTTGTTCTCCAACTTCATATTCAGCAGGCTTGTCTTCTGACCTCTATATGCTATATTAAAAAAATAATAAATATACATACAAACTTACAAAGGAAAGCTAATGCACACAAAGTCACTTTATAAATTATAAAATGGCATATGCATATTTATATGTCATGAGGCAAGTTGATTATCTTCAAGATATATCAGTTCAATCCTAGTATGCCACTATTGGAAATTAAAGTTGTTAAATCATTCTGACTAATTTCCAGGGAAATAGCCTACAGGTTAATTAGAGACAGATGGGGTAATGGAGTGACCTCATATGGAACCATAATATAAAGCAAATGGGAATTGAAGTTAAAGGGAGGTTACCTATGGGAAACCAAAGGAAATGTCAGCCCAGAAAGCAACAGAGAATTGTTCTGCAGAAGTGACGTCTCACCTGTTAAACTCAAAAGAATTCGGTACTAGGTTTCATCCTTAGGTAGCAAATCAACGTAAACACAGTATGCCGCCAAGAGTGCAGTTGAGGGGACCTCTCTGGCAGACCAGTGGTTACATTTCCAATGTAGGGAATGCAGATTCAATCCCTGATTGGCAAACTAAGATTCCGTGTGCGGTGCAATGGGGCCAAAAGGTTAAAAAAAAAAAAGTACAGTTGAACTGTTTACATAGCTGAGAATTAAGAAAGATGCCAAGAAGCAAAGCAGAATTTTTGAAATCCAGGTAACAACTGGCAGGGAGGTGTGGATTCTTGGGTCTGTCTTGCTTTTTTCCACTGGGTGTTAGCCAAATTGATTAAACTCTCTAGGCTTTCGTTTCTTAATTTGTAAAGTTGGTGCATAAGATGATCTTGGCAATTCCGACTTAAATTCTCTTAACTAATGAGACCTTTTTATCATTTAGAAATTCTCCCTTCTTTGTCTATGGTACTGTTTAAATTTCTTACTTACATTAAAAAGCGATGAAAAAATATTTTTACTGCTCTTATGTTACAGTTTTATATAAAATGTGATAGAGTTGTAGATCATCAGGAATGACAGGTTTCTAGACTTGACAATGTCCATATTCCGATAACACTATGGTGTGGGGTGGCTTCACCCTGTCCCGGTTTAAAGTGAGGAAGACTCTCAAATTGGCTCTGATCAGTCCCAGCCAAGTACAGGTGCTGGATGCTCTGTCGTTCACACTGCTACCTCTGAGAGTTCAGGACTCCTGTGTCTGTTTTACTGGTTTAGGATAGCTTGGACCATGGAATATGGCGTTGTAAATATGGTTTTGCAAGGTGAGCAGAATTTTGCATCATAGTTGGAGAAGGTCATGGAGAGAGTGTGACTTCCTGCTGACCGGAGAGCTGGAGCCAGGTGAGGGAAGGCTCCTTATCCCCTAGGGTCTCCTTGGAATGTACATTCTGCCCTTCATCCCCAACCTAGAGAAGCATTTCAAGGACGCAGCCTTGAGAAACGCAATGTGTTGCTGAGACCATCTGGACTGTGTACATGACTGAACCCCACTGTGGCTTCCATACAGACTTACAAGATTCTTTCAGACCAGGGCAGAGATCCGCTTGTCTTATGGCTGGCTAAGGCAAGCCCCCTATGTAATTCCCCTCTTAATTAAATCTGCTACCTTCCACCCCGAAGAAATCTGCCTCTTTCTTCTCTCATTGCCTTCTGTATGGAGCCAGTTTCAAATTTCACCGGGGACTCCTAAGGTTTCAAGCCAATTGTAGTTGACCACCACTTCTGGTGGGCAGTTGCTGTGCCGAGTTTAGGCAGCTGTTAATGAGATGCTCTTACCCTTGGGCCAAGAGAGGGGACATTAATATTGTAGGGAGAACTAACCCAGGCTAATGGGCACACACTGGAATGATCAAGAGTGGCCTGTGGGTGTTGCCTTGGTTGTCAGAGGGCTCAGGCAGATGATCTGTAGGAAATGCTGACTTCCCTTTTCCATCATCCTTGCTCTGGCCCTCCTGCCTGTCCTTCCAGGGCCCTCCCTTCTCTAGCCACCTGGATAGAGCTATCTTAACTTTCCCACTTGGGTGAGGTCCTTAGCTTTTCATTTCTGTTTCTTCTGATCTGTTTTTTGTGAATATATTTTATCTCCTGCTTCTTTAGGGCTTTCCTTTTGGATGCAAAATCCCTTTTCAGCTTTTTTTTTTTTTTTTGACCTCTTTAAAATTTCAGTTCTCACTTAAACGCTTTGGCTTTCAAGAGTATTGTCTTTGAAACAGGCTTCAAGTGACTATTTTGGAAGTCAGATACTGAATAGTGACACTTCTCTCTCTCTGCTTTTCCCCCCTCTCTCAATCCTCATTCTTCCCGAGGCAAAGGATGTCTCTGCTGAATTGCAGGTAGTTAAAAAAAAAAAAAAAAAAGAACAGCACACTGACAGAATTTAAAGCCTTATTTCATAGCATAGCTACAAGGCAACTCACACAGACGTATAGCTCCCTGATTCTGACAGGTAGTTTTTAAGGTCCTACTGTGTGTTGAGCATGTTAAAGAATATTAAAAGAATGAGACTCAGGATCTGTTCTCAGGAAACTAATAATAATGAAGTCCAAGAACCTAGAGAAATTGCTATTTTTCACTTATTGTTCTATTTTACATATGCTCACCTCTGGTGATGAAAGAGTAATTCTGGAAAAACTGACTCTAAAGCAGATGAGTGAATGTGTCTTATTTAAGTGACCTGGGATTACCTCTTACTTAAATGGACCCTGTAGTGAGTCTTAGAAACATAATGTCAACCACTAACTTGCTTCATAATTTTCATTTTTGTCTTTATATTAGCTTGCAATGGCGCCTCACTCCAATACTCTTGCCTGGAAAATCCCATGGATGGAGGAGCCTGGTGGGCTACAGTCCTTGGGGTTGCTGAGGGTCAGACACGACTTTACTTTTCACTTTCATGCATTGGAGAAGGAAATGGCAATCCACTCCAGTGTTCTTGCCTGGAGAATCCCAGGGCCAGGGGAGCCTGGTGGGCTGCCATCTATGGGGTCACACAGAGTCGGACACGACTGAAGTGACTTAGCAGCAGCAGCAGCAGCAACATGCCTATAGGCGTAGGACATGGCTGTTCCCCCGCCCCCCCGCCGCCTCCCTCTCTCTCTCTCTCTATGTATTTATGTATATATACATTATATATATATCAATATGTATAGGATGTATTAAACCACATTTTGTCATAATTTTTCCTTCAAAAGTTAGGATTGTGTTATTTTTTTGGGAACAAAGTAAGGTCATGCATTTACTTAAAAATAACTTAGTCACTGTATTACTACTTTCCCTCACGTTGATGGCAAACTGTTTCACTAAAGGTACGAAGTGAAGCGAAAGTCCCTCAGTGTGTCCAGCTCTTTGTGACCCCATTGACTATACAGTCCAGGGAATTTGCCAGGGAAGACTACTGGAGTGGGTAGCTGTTCCCTTCTCCAGGGGATCTTCCCAACTCAGGGATCGAACCCAGGTCTCCCACATTGCAGGTGGATTCTTCACAGCTGAGCCACCAGAGAAGCCCTTCACTAAAGGTGTACATTAGCCATATGGCTGGAAATTTTATAAAAAGTAGGTTTATCCAAAATTATTTTCCTCTTTGTTTGGAAGTCTCACAACCTCCGTGAATTCTATATTTTTACATGGCTGGATTGGTAATTCAATCCTTCGTGTGGACACAGTCCCAGAATATAGTCACAGTTCCTTCTCAGACAATTTAATCATTTAACAGATTTCTTAAGTGCCATTAGAGGAACAAATGTGTATTTTTGCATAGCAGAATAAGAAGTATACAAAGAATGTGGCTAGTAAAATATTTCAATGTATAGTTTTCAAGTTAAATCATCATAAATTCAGTGATATTCCATGTTAGAAATTAACATAGAGATACACAAAACAAAACATTTATTAAGAAATATTTGTTGAATACAAATGCTGAAACATGGGCTACAATAGAGACTATTCAATGATGAAAAAAGGATGCACATTATTCTCATCTGAAATAAATATTTTTTGAACATGTGCTGGAAAGTATAATCAGACAAAAGAATATTTTTGTGACATCATCTGTTTTAAGTCTTGATTTCCGTCTTTACATTTAGTTTCTTCTAGTCACCAGATTGTCGTGGGACTACTTTCTGATTCATTGCTTTGCTTACTGAGACTTACAATGTGAGTGAAATGAACTGGAGTCTGAATAAGAATTTATTCAGCTAATATGGGTGTCCATTCTATGTTACACACATTGAGAAAAGATGACATTTAGTCTTTATTTAGATGCTTTTAAGTGTTTTTAATTGGTTTAAAGCTCAACATTGAGAAAACAAAGATCATGGCATCCGGTCCCATCGCTTCATGGGAAATAGATGGGGAAATAGTGGAAATAGTGTCAGACTTTATTTTTGGGGGCTCCAAAATCACTGCAGATGGTGACTGCAGCCATGAAATTAAAAGACGCTTACTCCTTGGAAGAAAAGTTATGACCAACCTAGATAGTATATTCAAAAGCAGAGACATTGCCGGCTATTGCCTGCTAAGGTCCGTCTAGTCAAGGCTATGGCTTTTCCTGTGGTCATGTATGGATGTGAGAGTTGGACTGTGAAGAAGGCTGAGCACCGAAGAATTGATGCTTTTGAACTGTGGTGTTGCAGAAGACTCTTGGGAGTCCCTTGGACCTGCAAGGAGATCCAACCAGTCCATTCTAAAGGAGATCAGCCCTGGGATTTCTTTGGAAGGAATGATGCTAAAGCTGAAACTCCAGTACTTTGGCCACCTCATGAGAAGAGCTGACTCATTGGAAAAGACTCTGATGCTGGGAGGGATTGGGGGCAGGAGGAGAAGGGGACGACAGAGGATGAGATGGCTGGATGGCATCACCGACTCGATGGCCGTGAGTCTGAACTCCAGGAGATGATGATGGACAGGGAGGCCTGGCGTGCTGCAATTCATGGGGTTGCGAAGAGTCGGATACGACTGAGCAACTGAACTGAAGTGTTTTTCATATTTATTTTTAAAGTTGAGATATAATTGACGTGTAACATTTTATTAGTTTTCAGGTGTACAACATGACAATTTGACATATGTACGTATTGAGAAATGACTGAAGTCTAGTTAACATCCAGCGCTACACATAGTTCTGTCTTTCTTGTGCTGAGAACTTTTCAGATCCACTCTCTTATTGACATTTAAATATATAATACAGTATTGTTAACTATAGTCACCACTCTGTATGTTACACCTTTAGGATTTACCTTATAACGGTAAATCTGTACTTTTTGACCAGATTCACCGGTTTCATATACTTTCTACCCCTGCCTCTGGTAAAGACCAATCAATTCTCTGTAACTTATGAGTTTTTTTTTTTTTTTTAAGATTCAACCTCGAAGTCAGATGGTACAGTGTTTGTCAGTCTCTGACTTATTTCACTTAGCATATGATAATACCCTCAGGGCCCATCCATGTTGTTGCAAATAGCAGGATTTCCTTCATTTTTGTGCTGAATAATATTTCATGATATTTTGTTGTGGTTGTTCGGTCACTCAGTCGTGTCTGACTCTTTGCAACCCCATGGACTGCAACACACCAGGCTTTCCTCTCCTTTACCATTTCCTGAAGCTTGCTTGGGGGCAGGAGGAGAAGGGGACGACCGAGGATGAGATGGCTGGATGGCATCACGGACTCAATGGATGTGAGTCTGAGTGAACTCCGGGAGTTGGTGATGGACAGGGAGGCCTGGCTTGCTGCAATTCATGGGGTCGCAAGAGTTGGACACGACTGAGCAACTGAACTGAACTGAAGCTTGGTCAAACTTATATATATATGTATGTATGTATGCATATGTATGTATGTATATATGTGATATATCATTTGTGTGAGACATACATAAAATCAGTATATGTGTAACACATTTTTATTTATCCATTCGTTTGTCAGGGGACACAGATTGTTTCTGTATCTTGACTATTGTGAATAATGCTGCAAAAGACATGGAAGTGCAGACATCTTTGTTCAGAAAGTGCTTTTGTTTCCTTCAGATGAATGCCCCACAGTGCAGCTGCTGGATTATACGGTAGCTCTATGTCTCACTTTTTGAAAGACCTCTGCACTGTTTTCCATAGTGACTGCAGCAATTTACATTCTCACTAACAGTTCAGAAGTGTTCCCTTCTGTCCACATCCTCATCAACATTAATCTCTTGTATTTTTGATAATAGCCATTCTAACAGATGTGAGGTGATATCATGATTTTGATTTGCAATTCCCTGATGATTAGTGACATTGAGCACCTTTCAATGCATCTATTGACCATCTGTATGTCTTTGGAAAATGTCTATTCAGTCCCTTTAGTCATTTTTAAAGTTGGATTGTTTGATTTTTGTTATTGTGTGCCTTCTTTATATATATTTTGGATATTAATCCCTTAGATAAATGTTTGGCAAATATTTTCTTCCTTTCTGTTTTATTTTTTCCATTGCCATTCCAACCAAGACCATTTTGTTGATGGTTTCTTGTGCTGTAAAGAAACTTTTCTAGTTTAATATAGCTCTAGCTCTACTTGTTTGTTTTTTCTTTTGTTGTCTTTGCATTTGGTGTCAAATTCAACTAATCACTACCAAGAGCAAGGAAAAGGAACTCACTCCCTATATTTTCTTTTAGGAGTTCTGTGGTTTGAGGTTTTACATTTCAGTTCATAATGTAACTTGAATTGATTTTCCTCTAGAGTGTAGAAGAGTCCGCATTCATTCTTTTGCATGTGGCTGTCCAGGTTTTCCAACCTCATTAAGTGAAGACACTATTCTCACCCCATTGTATATTCTTGGCTCCTTTGTCATAAATCAATTGATTGCATATACATGGGCCTATTTGTGGGCTCTTGATTCCATTTAATGTGTTTACTCCCTCAATGCCTTTCTGTTATTAACTACAAGTTTTTCATCATTAGTTACTCCCATACCATATTTTCAAGTGTTATTGTTTGGTTGCTAAGTCATGTCTGACTCTTTGTGATCCCATGGACTGTAGCCCATCAGACTCTTCCCTTTATGGGATTTCCCAGGCAAGAATATTAGAGTGGGTTACCATTTCACTCTCAGGGATCTTCCTGACCCAGGGAATGAACCTGTGTCTCCGTGTCTCCTGCACTGGCAGGTGGATAATTTACCGCTGAGCCCCCAGATGCTGTCAAGTACAAACAATTAGTCCCAAGCACAAAATATATAAGACATTTACTCCTGATAGAGGCTTTCCTGATAGAGGCTTCCCTGATAGCTCAGTTGGTAAAGAACCCACTTGGAATGTAGGAGACCCTGGTTCAATTCCTGGGTCAGAAGATCTGCTGGAGAAGGGATAGGCTACCCACTCCAGTATTCTTGGGCTTCCCTTGTGGCTTAGCTGGTAAAGAATCCACCTGCAGTGTGGGAGGTCTGGGTTCGATTCCTGGGTTGAAAAGATTATCAGGAGAAGGGAAAGGCTACCCACTCCAGTCTTCTGGCCCAGAGAATGCCATGGACTGTATAGTCCTTGGGGTCACGAAGAGTCGGACATGACTGAGTGACTTTCACTTCACTTTCACTACATATTCCTGATAAACTTCATCTTGTTAGAGCCTTTGTAATGCTGATTCTACTTAGGTTCTTTACCATCACCACTGATTTTAATGGTGTAATGCTTTTTGAAAATGTCTTTATTTGAATGTTTGAAGAGTTATTCTAAACATGTGTTCCTTGCAAGGATTTGGTCAATCCTGACTTCAAACTGATGACCAGAATTGTGTTCTTAATGTTAAAGAAAATCAACTTGGGAGAGTAGCACTTGTTAAAAGTAACTTTATCATTTTGATAGGGATAACAAACTCTTCTTCTCTCCTTATACACTCACCATGGAGATTTGAAAATGGTCAAACACTATAGATAGTAAGCACTAGAAAGATTTTACAATAAATAAATCATAATGCACAACTGAGTGTTTCTTTCTATGCAATTTAATTAGAAGAAGGAAAATTCGTAGACACTTTTTGTCTTTTCCAATACACTCTGGCTTCTTTTTGGAAGTGAAAATAATGCTACTAATGAAGAGATTTGTATTTTAGAGAGTGGCTGTAGTATGAGTCATCTATTGTCTCAATAATGGTGTGTTTTGCATGATTACCCGAAACCATCCATTTTGCTTGCTAGTCTGGAGCTTGGCAATTGAGTCTGGCATTGGCTTGGCCATTCTTTGATTCTAGGCTCGGCTTATTTGCCCACCTGGCATCAGCTGGCTATTGGCAGATCTGGGATAGTCTTGGCTGGGGTGACTGGAGCTAATCATGACTGGAGCAGACCTGCTCAAGCATGTGTTAATGGCAATCAGAGAAGCAACAGAACAAGCTAAAACATGAAGTATTTTTCCAAGCCCCTTGTTTAATTCACATTGTTCAGCTTGTTGACATGGCTGAACTAGTCAAGGGGGTAGGCGGAACATCTCCCTCAAGGTAGGAGAGCATTGCAAAGTTATATGGCAAAGTGTGTGATACAGGCTGGGTGAAAAACGGGGTCTATTGATCTAGTACAATGCCCAGAATGAGAACTGCTATAGTCAATATGAAATGAAATGAACTATGAAAGAAAGTTTGGGGTCACAAACTGTATCTTGACGCATCTGGGTGAAATAAAATATAGAAAAAAAAAACATAGAAAATTATTGAGAACCTTATTATGTTGGTTCCCAAGTGTTCAGTTTTTAGAGATTTATGATTTGATTGAGAATGATTTGATTGGCCTGGTTTAATTTTTTTAAGTGAGAGTTATAGACTATTCATGCTCATTAATTTTCCTTTGCTCTAAAGATTGTGGGATTTGTTTTGAATTACAAACCAGTCTTGATTAGGTAAGGGAATAAGCACAGGATAATCAGCTTAGGTACTGCATCCTATAAATATATTAGGATCATGTATTTTACTAGAGGCATTGGCAGCTTATGTTTAATTATTTATAGTAAGATGATAATGTTCTAATAGGTGTCTGGCCATATATTTGAGAGGTGGAAGAGCATCTTTCCTTAGTTTTAAATTAAAGGCTTCCTGTGATCTGGTTTTGTGGGAATGTGGTGAAAACTACTGATTTTACTTTCAAAATTTTAAGGACAAGTTTTATACTTAAAAATAGATTCTAAAATTTGTTTATGTTTTAAGAAAAATGAGATTTAGTTACTTCTAGAAC
>SJYC01096523.1:0-17006 GCA_006408675.1 Madoqua kirkii | reverse complement strand
AACCAAAATATTAATGATACTTATCTTTAAAAAGTAATATCAGGGATATTTTTAAGTTCCTCTTAGACATATTTTTCAAATTTTCTAAAAATAAATACTACTGTATTTAATCAGACTTAAAAGTTGATTAAATTCCATTTAAGGTATTATGTGTCATTGCCTTCAAAATTTAGAACTATTGCTGAATTATTCATTCTATATTAATACATATATGTTTAGATGTTAAGTATACTTTCTATAAAATTACCTAAATTTCTACTGGCCATTCATCTCACCTACATACTTTGTGCCCCAGACGAACTGAATTACCTGGATTTCTCTGAACTTCCTTTTCTGTCTTCTCTCCAGGGCTCTGCTCAGGCTAACTCTTTTCTACCTTTAAGTCTTACAAAAATATTGCACACCTAAGTAAACCTCTTCTGATTCCATAGACACATTGCCCTCTCTAGCACTCATCCAAAGTATAATGAAGTGACTGTTTGTGTAATTAGATAACTATTCAAGGAAGCTGGTCTTCCTTCTAACTTGGTAGGTTGAGGTAGGTACCTTCCTAGAAAGGCAACTTCCTTCCCAATAGTAGGACCCTGTTTAATGGTATTCTCTACTGTATTCTCTGCAACTAACACAATGCCTAAAATGCAGACATTCTAAAAGAATGTCTTTTGAGTAAGTGGATCTGTGGTTGAAATATAGACAAAAGGATGGTTGGTTAGAGAGGAGGGACCGAATCTGCTCTTTCTAGAGAACCTAGCCAAGTACACGCAATCTTGAGTGCCCCTCCCCTGTCTTCTCAGGCAGACTTGGCTGCCCCTTTACATAGGTGTGCATTGCCCCTTCATTCACTTGCTCAATAATTATTTACTGAACCCTTACTAAGTGGCAAACACTGCATTATAGCTGTAGATTAAATGGTAAAGAAGATGTATTAGTTCTTTGCTTTCATGAGGCTTATATTCCAATAGAGATAATTAAAAAGTAAAGTCAATAGGGCAATTTCAGATAGTAACAAGTGCTAAAAAGAAAACCAACTGCACAGGAGTGCACATATCTTTTCAAGATCTGGATTTCAATGCTCTTGTATAAATCTCTAGAAGTGGGGTCGCTGGGTCATGTGGTTCAGTTGTTGCTCAGTCGTGTATGACTTTGCGACCCCAGACTGCATCACATCAGGCTTCCCTCTCTATCACCAACTCCTGGAGCTTGCTCAAATTCATGTCCATTAAGTTGGTGATGCCATCAAAACATCTCCTCTGGCGTCCCCTTCTCCTCCTGTCTTCAGTCATTTCCAGTGTCAGGGTCTTTTTCCAGTGAGTCAGTTCTTTGCATCAGGTGGCCAGAGTATGGGAGTTTCAGCTTCAGCATCAGTCCTTCAAATGAATATTCAGGACTGATTTCCTTTAGGATGGACTGATTGGATCTCCTTGCAGTCCAAGGGACTCTCAAGTCTTCTCCAGTACCATAGTTCAAAAGCATCGATTCTTTGGCACTCAGCTTTCTTTATAGTTCAACTCTGACATCCATATATGACTAGGATCATGTGGTAGATCTAGTTTTAGTTTTTGGGGAGATGGTCCACAGTGTTTTCCATAGTGACTGTTTATTGCAGTGTTATTCACAATAGTCAAGAGGTGGAAATAACCTAAATTTCACTGACTAATGAATGGATAAGAAAATATGATACATGCACACAATGGAATATTATTGAGCTTGAAAAGAGAAGGATATTCTGGCATATGTTGCAACCTGGATGAACCTTGAGAATATTATACTGAGCAAAATAAGCCAGTAACGGAAAGACAAATACTCATGATTCCGCTTACATGAGGTAACTAAGTTAGTCATACTTACAGAAGCAGAGAGTTGAATGTTGGTTGCCAAAATTGGGGCGTAGGGAGAAATGGGGAATTGTTGACTGGATATAAAGTTTCAGTCATGCACGATAAAAAAAAAGTTCTGGCAACTTACTATACAATAATCTCTGTATATTAACAGCGTGGTACTATGTGCTCAAAACTTTATTAGAAGATTTTGTGTTACTTATATATATATATATATTTTTTTTTACTATAATAAACATTAAATGAGGGTAATGTGAGAGTGACTGCGTGGGTGTGTCTTCTTGAGAATGATGGTTGGAAAAAGAACCCTGAGGCAAAGACAATGACCTGACACCAGAATGCCAAGAAGAAAGCATGAACAAGTTAGACTTTTCTAGACTAGAGCTGTCCTATAAAAATAGTGTGAGCCCCGTAAGTAATTTTAATTTTTCTAGTAGCCGCATTGAAAAGAAACAGATAAAACTAATTTTAATAGTGTATTTTATAGAACCCAATATTTCCAAAATATTATTTAATCATGTAACTGTCTTAAAAGATTCATGGTGCATTTTACATGTCTATTGTACAGAGTCTCTGAAATCGACCTCTTATTTCACACATTTCAGTTTGGAGTAACCATATTTTAAGCCTTCTATGGTCACATGTAGCTAAGGGCTACCCTACCGGACAGTGCAGGTGTATAACGAGGAGACAGCAGGGGGAAATAATAGCCTCTGCTCAGAATAGCTTTGGAGAGTTGAGAAAAAGAGCAGTTCAGAGTAGGTGGAGCAATGGGAAGGGGGGAGGGGATGAGTTGGGGAGAGAAACAAGGACAACTTTGCAATACTTTCTTTGCAGCCCCTGTCGGTCTCATCAGGCTCCAACAGGTTATAAGCTCCTCCTTTATCTCAGGATTCTTTATTTGCCTCCCAGCAGCTCAAGATACAAAGTAGCTGACACATACGTATTATTTGATGAATAAGTGAATTGAATAGATGAATAAATACAAGAGAAACGGCTTATTTAGCAAAACAAACAAACGTGTGTGTGTGTGTTTACCCTCTTAAAAGCCTTTGAACCTTAGACTCTGGTACATGCATGGGTTCTTTCAGTCTGTTTATTTATGCCAAGTTTTGCAAACTCCTCCTGAGTGTATCATCATTGTTAAAGAAATAATTGCCAATTTGGAGTAAACATTTATTGAGCAACCTTAAATAATTATCCTGTGAGGTGTGTTTTGGAATTATCTTCCATGTTGTGCGCAATGTTTTATGAAATAACTGGTAGCTGGTACAATGCCTCATTGAAATAACTAGCTGTTTAGTGCAGTATTGTCACTGAGCAATTGTTTATGCTTTGCAGAGTTTTCAGTTGCCTGGAATCTTCTTCTTTTGTGTATTTCATTAAAGATTTTCTGTTCTGCATAATGGGAAGATGAGTTGCTGGAGCTTTTAATTACTAGGTATAGCTGTATAGCTTATTAAGTAATTGAAAAAAAAAAAAGAATTGTGTCCTTAGGCACACATTGTCTCACTCATGGCCCCAGTTGCAGATGAGCAAAACAGGCTTGAGGCTATTAGTACTATTTTGTGCTGTTCATTAAATGTCCACTTCTGTTATTTGTGTTATCAAACTAAAAATATAGAAGCATAGGCTTTTGGTTTTTACTATGTTGTGGATAAAATGCTCTGGAAGCAGAGAACTTGGAGTGTAAGATGTTTATTTCAGATCAGTATCTGTAGAAGAAAGGTGGAGAGGCCAGGGCCGGGTAGAACGAAGGAGTTGAACTCTGATGCAGACCAACCGTCCTGCAGCCAACCTGGCAGGGGGCTCTGGGGTGAGCATGGCTTGTCAGAGCTGCTCCCATCAAGCTGAAAGTGGGGGCCTTTACACTCCCACTTGCATGGTTGCCAGATGCAGGCTGCTCCAGGAAAGGCTCGACTTTGGGCCCGCAGGCTGGAGCTGAGGCTCACCTTAAAGAAGGTGCCAGCTGGAGCCTGTGTCCTCACAGCTGGTCAGCACGTCCTTCCTTGAAGGGCACTCTGGGCGGCACAGCGTGCTGTTTGTCACATGCTGCTAAAACCAACAGTAGGAACTTTTCACCATTTAAAATAAAATTGTATCCCATTTTTAGTCTTACATTCAATTTATTTAGCCTAATGAATTAATGCCTAACTTTATTTTATGCTTGTATACATTTATACAACACTGTAATTAACATAGGTCAAGGTTGGAGAGTCAATGGCAATTTCTTTTAAAAACACTCTACATTATTTGAGTATGAGCAACGGTGCTTTTGTTTTCACAAAATAATACATTTGTTTCGTAAAAAAGTTACAGAGATACATACATTGAAATTTGGAAGATTCTCATAGCATTCTTCAGTAAAACAATCCTTCCTGCAAAGAATTTGCTTACTGCCAAAGGAGTTAAGTTGAGTAGGATTCTGGGGAACCAAGAAATACATGTGTTCACTACCTTAGTCAAAGTAGTTATGTGGGTTATTACATAGACATTTGAGGCATATGAGGCACATAGTGTGTTGTTGCGGCTTATTTATTTCCAGGAAAAATTCTTTACATGGGAAAGCATATAAAGATGATGAATGAAATAGATTAGGTATGTGTGTGTATATATATATATATATATATATATATGATAGATCAATGATATAGATAGACGAATGGATGGATGGACAGATGTCACATCCATAGAGAAATTCCTTCAGACTATGGAGTCTTTTGTTGTTGTTGTTTAGTTGCTAAGTTGTGTCCAACTCTACATGACCCCATGGACTGTAGCCCACCAGGCTCCTCTGTCCATGGGATTTTGCAGTCAAGAATACTGGAGGGGGTTGCCATTTCCTTCTCCAGGGAATCTTCCTGACCCAGGGCTTGAACTTGCGTCTCTACACTGGCAAGTGAGTTCTATACCACTGAGCCACCAGGGAAGCCCATGGAGTCTTTTAAAAAAACTTCAATGAAATAGTGCTTGAATCCAATTAGATAGATGGATGGATAGATATACTGATGAAATTATTGGACACACTTCATTTCAAGTGGTGGTCTAAGTGCCTCATGTGTTTGAACATGATCCCCTCACTCAACTATTCTATGACATCATTGTTGTTATAACCCTCACCTTACAATTGAGGGCTTCCTTGGTAGCTCAGAGGTTAAAGCGTTTGCCTGCAAGGTGGGAGACGTGGGTTCAATCCCTGGCTCAGTAAGATCTCCTGGAGCATAAAATGGCAACCCACTCCAGTATTCTTGCCTGGAGAATCCCATGAACTGAAGAGCTTCCTAGATTACAGTACACGGGGTCACAAAGAGTCAGAAATGACTGAGCGACTTCACTTTCACTTTCACAGTTGAGGAAACTGAGGCAGCTACATCGACATCAAGATATTTGTCGAAAGAAACACAGCAAATAAATATGTGGAGTTGAGTTTCAAATCCAGGAAATGTCCTTTGGAAAACTACCTTCCATATATTCTGTGATGGAAACAGGCAGGCAGTCTGGCTGGCTAAAGATTTAACAAGGAGTAGTTTATTTTCATCACTACCTAGCGTATGTCCCTGTTGCCTTTGAGCTACCTGTAGAGGAATTGCTAAGTGACACATTATCCCATAATTGCCCTGTTTTATCAGGAAAACCCTTTTAAGAGTCGGTGGCACTTGTTTTGTTAGCTGAAGTTGAGTGTTTATTGGGTTCTGATAGCCCAAAGCTAAAACTTTTCTTTGGCAGAAGGGATGATAATGTAACATCCACTCCACAGCCAACTGCTTATTTCTAAGTGCCCCAAAATTTTGTTACGAATCAGCAAAGCTCTTAAGCTCGAGCTTGCAAATGTAAATGATAAATGATCTAGCACTGGAGGTGTCTTACAAAGCCTTTTTGATTTGTAACAAAATAGGAAAAGGGGTACGTCAAGGCTGTATATTGCTACCCTGCTTATTTAACTTATATGCAGAGTGCATCATGAGAAGCCCTGGACTAAAAGAAACACAAGCTGAAATCAAGATTGCCAGGAGAAATATCAATAACCTCAGATATGCAGATGACACCACCCTTATGGCAGAAAGTGAAGAGGAACTAAAAGCCTCTTGATGAAAGTGAAAGAGGAGAGTGAAAAAGTTGGCTTAAAGCTCAACATTCAGAAAGCGAAGATCATAGCATCCGGTCCCATCACTTCATGGGAAATAGATGGGGAAACAGTGGCTGACTTTATTTTTTGGGGCTCCAAAATCACTGTAGATAGTGATTGCAGCCATGAAATTAGAAGATGCTTACTCCTTGGAAGAAAAGTTATGACCAACCTAGATAGCATATTCAAAAGCAGAGACATTACTTTGCCTAGGTTATGGTTTTTCCCATAGTCATGTATGGATGTGAGAGTTGGACTGTGAAGAAGGCTGAGCACCGAAGAACTGATGCTTTGAACTGTGGTGTTGGAGAAGACTCTTGAGAGTCCCTTGGACTGCAAGGAGATCCAACCAGTCCATTCTGAAGGAGATCAATCCTGGGATTTCTTTGGAAGGAATGATGCTAAAACTGAAACTCCAGTACTTTGGCCACCTCATGCGAAGAGTTGACTCATTGGAAAAGACTCTGATGCTGGGAGGGATTGGGGTCAGAAGAAGGGGACAACAGAGGACGAGATGGCTAGATGGTATCACCAACTCGATGGACATGAATTTGAGTGAACTCCAGGAGTTAGTGATGGACAGGGAGGCCTGGCGTGCTGCCATTCATGGAGTCTCAAAGAGTTGGATATGACTGAACGACTGAACTGAACTGAACTCCTGTGAGGATTGGTGCCTTCTTTATAAAAATGAAGTTAATAATTTATGCTCTTCTTGCCTAGCTGAGTTGTTGGATCATGGCTTTGAAGCACTTTGTAAACAGTAAGCATTTTAACTGGATAATCAAAAAATATTTTATGAGCAGTAAATGGGCTGTGGTTTAATTCTTGCTGCTTTGTATCTTATTAGTGATTTTCTTAAAAAATTTTTTTTAAATCAATTAGTTTATTTTTGGCTGTGCTGGGTCTCCTTTGCTGAGCACAGGCTTTCTTGAGCTGTGTTGAGGCAGAGCTACTCTTCATTGTGGTACACCGGATCTAGAGTGTGCAGGCTCAGTTGTGGCATATGGACTTGGCTGCTTTATGGCATGTGGGATCTTCCTGGACCAGGGATCCAACCCATGTCCTCTGCGTTTGCAGGTGGTTTCTTAACCACTGGACCACCAGGGAAGCCCTAGTAATTTTCTTTATTAAGTCAGTCAATTTCGTCTTTACTGTCTACCTGATGAGTCCTGGGTATGCAAGGGACATGCGGTGGAAATCAAGTTATGTTCTTGTTGTCAGGGGCACAAACCCTGCAAACGCAATACGGTGTGACAAGTGCTTTGATGTTGCTTTAATTGGTAGGTCGTGTCTGACTGTTTGAGACCCCATGGACTGTAGCCTGCCAGGATCCTCTGTCCATGGGATTTCTCAGAATACTGGAACGGGGTGCCATTTCCTCCTCCAGGAGATCTTCCTGACCTGGGAGTTGAACTGCACCTCCTCTATCGGCAGGCAAATTCTTTACCACTGAGCCACTAGGGAAGCCTGTGACAAGTGCTATGATCGCTGAAATTGGAGTTTCTTAATAGCAGCCCTACTGACATTTGGGATGGACAGTTCTTTCTTGTGGGAGCTCTGGTGCACACTGTAAAGTGTTTAGCATCATCCTTGGTTTCTATCCATTAGATGTCAGTAACAACCTTCCCCCATGTTGTGACAACCGAAAGTGCGTGTAGGCTTTGCCACATTCCTCCGAGCAAAGGAGCAAAACTGTAAGAACCACTGGTATAAGTGAAGTGTGTCTCGACTTCCTGCAAGAAGTGATCTCAGCTGAGACCCTCACAATAAGCAGGAGCTGAAGAGAACAGGTAACGGGGAGAGTGTGTACATGAATGCCAGAAGTAATATCCTAAAAGTCAAAACATTAGGAATTACCTTTTTTCTTTTGCCTCTGACAGCTGGTGAATCTGAATGGTCATTAAATTGTCCTGCATTCAAACATTTACCTAGTCCTTTTGTGCTAAGTAGATTGCAACTTGGTATGTATTGAAATACTATCAAATATGATCTTTTCTACTTAGTACATTTACAAAAGAAGAGTTTAAAGAATTGAGAAAGTCAAAATAAGTAAAGGGAATTACTAGGATTTTCTAACAATTAGGAAAATTGGAACTTCTTTACGTGCTAGAATAAGGGAGGCTTCCATAAGCATGAATAAATAATGCATGCTTACGCTGATGACAAAAGTATGCAACTTTTTAAAGCTTGAGAATTCTTATGAAATTTCTTCTTCTATTCTAAAAGTAGGGCAGAATTCTCCAGAATGAAGTAGCCTAGAATCATAGGACTGTTCATTTTATAATTATATGTTCTTTTCCTGAACTGACAGTTTAGATATAGATTTCTGGAACTAGATTATGTCACAGGACTGCTCTGAAACTGTACTTTGAAGCACAGAACATTAAAGTCTGCAGAGCAGCTAGAGATTGTATGGCCTAAATCCCAAGAGGTCAGATGTCTGTGTAAGTTCAAATTACAGGATGCTCTGAAACTGTACTTTGAAGCACAGAACATTAAAGTCTGCAGAGCAGCTAGAGATTGTATGGCCTAAATCCCAAGAGGTCAGATGTCTGTGTAAGTTCAAATAACTGCACAGTTCAGTGTTTGGGTTTATTTTTGGCTTCCAGTCCATTTCTGCCATATGTTATACCTTGGTGTCTTTTCCATTTCCTGAGGAACTCATGTTTTACTCTACCCAGTGAGAAGTGTTTATTTTCCATGGGTCTAATCAAACCCTGGACAGAGTATTTAGGAGATGTTTGTGGTTTTGTACAAATCTAGTGTGATAATTATTCTTTAAAGTAGATGTTTGTTGATTCTTTAATAGTTTTAAAAATTAGTCATCGTATAAATCTTATTTACTAGATTATCTTATTATATTTATCTTGAGATGGCAAGGTTTCTGTGTTGGTAATAAACACTGGAATCAAAAATTTAAGGAACTTAAGTCTCTTTTTCCTTAATTCCATCTTTTGATCAGTTCTTCTTTCTTTTTTTGTTGCTTGTTTTGTCTTCTGATTTGGGGAAAACCAGGCCTCCGATAGAAGTGTCAGATGTAGCATTTTCTGGTTTTATACGTGAAGTTAAAGTTGTAATTCTTAAAATCTTGGATTCATGGGTTATAAGTCTGTTAAGGGGGTTTCCTCCCAATGATTTCTCCTGAGACACATTAATATAAGGTGGTAAAGAATTCATACCTTCTTGTGTCAATTTATTTCAAGATTTATTAAGCTTTGACTTTTAGGAAGGACTTTGTATTTATTGTGCTGAAACCTGTTCCCGTGTCTTCGAATTTGTGGTTTAATTCTTCCCCTTGAGCAATAAGCTGAACAGTTCTAATCCTCTTCCACATGACAGTGTATAGAAAAATTATAGAAGCATAATAGTGAAAGCTGCAAAGGCAAGCACGAATACTTTGAATTTTTCTACAGCTTCATTGCTAGGAGTTTTCTTTCTTTCTTTCTTCTATTCCTAGGAGTTTAATAGTATAATAAAGGTAATATTTGAAAACACTGCATTGAAGTATTTTTCATTCCTCATTCCTCCTGCCTAGTTTTTATCCATGAATGGATTATTACTGCAACCATATTCTGATAAATGCATAGTAATAGAAGACTCCTATCCCTCAGGGATGAATGGCTAGGTTATTCCTCTAGTCAAACAATCTAGATCAGCATAAGGGTTAGCCAAGAATGGAAAGAATCCCAAGTGGATAAAGAAGTGAGAGGTGTTGGATCACAATTAAAGCCTCAGCCTTAAATTAAGCAGGAGAGACTGTAGTTCATGTCACCAACTCTCCTATTATCAGCTGTTCTCTAGAAACTATGGCCAACTACCATCTTGAAGGAACGAGGAGCAGATAAGATGTGAGTCCACTGGAGTGCTAGAAGAGGTGGATTTTAGTGGTTTCCGTTGGTTCTCTATTCAGATCTTTCAGATTGTTTCCTTCAGTTTGTACCCCTTCTATCCCCCAACCCCACTCTGCCCAGCATGGCTGAGCTTTTGTTTCCAGTGACTCATGTCTGCTATATTCCTTTGAAGTAATGTCATTGAGCAACAGAAGCTTCTTATCAAAATGCTTGGCACGGAATTATCATTCAGGAAATGTTAATTGTCATTCTTACCATTCTGCCCAAAGAGTTTTGGAAACTTTGCCACAAAGAAAATAATTTGAATGGATCAAATGTTTCTATATTTTTATTTATGGAAAAACAAAGATCTCTCTATAGGTTAGTGTTGCCTTCTCTAGAAGAGTCTGGACTAGCAGAGAACATTTAAATACGAATTGGAAACCTGTGTCTCATCCTTGTCCCCACCTAATATAGGCCACATATTCCAAACATGTAAAACAAATCTTGCCTAAAACAGACTCAAGGTCTCAGCTGAAATATTATCTCTTCAAAGACCTCTATCCAAGTATCCCACCTACCACGAAACTATTCTCCAACTCTTCAGAGTGTTTCTTTCCTTAACTGCACTTATCCAGCCCATAATTATCTTGTTTGCCTCTTTCTCCACCTTGTCACATGTAATCTTGATAGCAGCGTAGATTACATTCATCTTTTTGAGCTCCTTCATCTCCAGTGCCTCCCACTGTACTTGGTCCGTGGTAATATAGCCCATCCGGATCTTCTGTTCATGGGATTTTCCAGGCAAGAATACTGGAGTGGGTAGCCATTCCCTTCTTCAGTGGATCTTCCTGATTGAACCAGCATCCCCTGCATTGTATGCAGACTGTTTACCATCTGAGCCACCAGGCAAACCCCAGTATTATTCAATAAATATTTATAAAAAGAGTAAATAATAGAATGAGATTAAGATTTGAAATTATTCTAGTTATCAGTTGCTGGATTAAAAAAGCAACCCCAATATAGTAGGGAAAACCAGCTATTTGTTATGTCCACAGATCCTACAGGCCAGGAATTTAAATAAGGTACAGTGATGACACATTGTCTTTCTTCCATGAGGTCTTGGGATCCAGTTGGGATGACCCAGACTGGGAATGGCTCAAAGGTTGTGACCTAGAATCATCCAGAAATATCTTTACTTACATGTCTGACAGGAGGTATGGGCTGTTGGTTAGACCTAAGAGGCTGTTGCAAATGTTTGCTTAGACCCTGTCACTAGATATCCAGTGCCAAGGTCACACTGTAAGAAGAGGGTGTGGCATGGAAAGTGATATTGGAGCCATTCTTGGTAAATTCAATCTTCCACAGATACACATGTGATTTGATTCAATTGTTTCAGTTAAAGTCCTTATTTCTGCTCCAGCATTCTGGAACCTCAGTCCCATAAGCGTAGTTCAGAAAAGTCTTGTTTGGGGCAGAAAATTAACTTTCCAATATAAGCATTCTAGGATGGGTGGCTCTGTGTTGTTGCAATTACTTGCATTCCTAAGTGGTTTAAGACCACATTAAAAGAAAATCAAACCTCTGTTTAAAAATTAGTGAGTGTCGCCATCTGTGTGAATGGTTACAATTTCCTCTGATTATCTTTACTTACATGTCTGACAGGAGGTATGGGCTGTTGGTTAGACCTAAGAGGCTGTTGCAAATGTTTGCTTAGACCCTGTCACTAGATATCCAGTGCCAAGGTCACACTGTAAGAAGAGGGTGTGGCATGGAAAGTGATATTGGAGCCATTCTTGGTAAATTCAATCTTCCACAGATACACATGTGATTTGATTCAATTGTTTCAGTTAAAGTCCTTATTTCTGCTCCAGCATTCTGGAACCTCAGTCCCATAAGCGTAGTTCAGAAAAGTCTTGTTTGGGGCAGAAAATTAACTTTCCAATATAAGCATTCTAGGATGGGTGGCTCTGTGTTGTTGCAATTACTTGCATTCCTAAGTGGTTTAAGACCACATTAAAAGAAAATCAAACCTCTGTTTAAAAATTGGTGAGTGTCGCCATCTGTGTGAATGGTTATAATTTCCTCTGAAAGAAAGTCCTGGAGTTCCCACTCACTTTTTGCTGTGTGTTTTGTGGGAGCCACACTGGGCAGACACTGATGTTTCCTTGGTGAGTTGCAGGACACATCATGTTCCCCTCCTACCTTTTTCTTAATGCAGTTCAATCTCAAGTACCTGAAATTAATCCAATGCAAACCCTCCATGTTGGAGAGGGAGTGAGTGAAAGTCACTCAATAGTGTCCAGCTCTTTGTGATTCCATGGACTATAGCCTGCCAGGCTCCTCTACCCATGGAATTCGCCAGGCCATAATACTGGAGTGGTAGCCAGTCCATTCTCCATGGGATCTTCCCAACCCAGGGATTGAAACTAAGCCTCCTGCATTTCAGGCAGATTCTTTAACATCTGAACCAACAGGGAAGCCCCAATATTGGAGAAGGGAATGGCGACCCACTCCAGTATTCTTGCCTAAGAAAACCCATAGACAGAGGAGCCTGGCAGGCTACAGTCTGTGGGGTCACAAAAGAGTCAGACATGACCGAGCAACTAAACAACAGACTCCTCAATATATGGGTTTGTCTCTAAATGGTGTCTCGGATTTAGTGGTGGTTTGTGGTTTTAAGCGTAGAGTTTCATTGTTCCCTTGCCTCCCTCCAAATCAAGAAGACTGTTAGCCTTTGTCTCTTTACTTTCTATATATAAATATATAATTGTGGAGAATGGCCTTTATTCTTCAGAACATCATCCTCAATATACTAGTAAAATCCCCACTCATCAACCAAAACAAAAAGGTTATTGTATTTTCTTCAGAAAATAGAAAATAGTACTCTCGATAAATGAGTTATTGAGTATTTTGTATACTAATGAAGTTTACAGTACTTTTTTTAAATGATGAAAAGAAAGGAGATTTGATCACCCCAGGTGGAACAGAAATAAGATGTCCTTACTCAAAAATCTTCACTTTTCTCATTCCTTGCATGAATGTTTTATGGAAATACATCATTCATTAATAGGTAGTTATCAAGTGATTTATAGATCATGTTTCCAAGACTTTGCAAATGACAAGACAGACTTGCAGTCATTTTAGAAAATCCTTGCTTTTCCAGTGGTGGGATGGATCTGTGTTATTCTGCTCCATCCACCCTTTTTTTGATCTGCTTTTTTGTGATCTGCTGCTTTTTTGCAGGGACAAATGTTTGACTTTCCCTTTCTCTTACTTGTCTCTGAGAGTTTCACTAACCCTGAGGAAAGTCAGAGATGTACAGGCTATCTGAGGCAGAGTGTAAAAGCCATTAGCAGTCTGATATCTCATTTGGTGGCTAACAGTCCAAGAGGAATACCAAATGGCTTCCCTCCACATTAATCCTCTAGAAGTAAAGGAACCTAATGAGAAGAGAATAATGTTATCCATTTCTTCCATTCGCATTGAAATCCAAAGGCTGTAATCTGGTGGCATCCTTGACTTTCACACCAGCCAATATGAAAGAGATACAGCAGGTAGAAAGGAAGAAAGTAGCAAAATTAAACCAAAATAGAGCATAGGGTGGCTTATTCATATGCATATGTGAATCAAGAAAAAAAATATGTATGTTGTTTTAATTTATAAAAGCTCAATATACAAAACTTTAACTTATTTTCCCATTTATGGAGTCCCACAGCAAGCCCACAGGTAGAAGGCCAGCATTCTCACCTCCTACCTTTTCTCTTACTCTTTCTCTTCTATCTGCGTCCTCTTCCCAGTTCTCTCCCTGTGTATGATTGCCTGCTTACTTTTCAAGACCTAGTTCAAGTCGTATAGCATTCATGTAACCCAGAGCTACATTCCTGTCATTTGAAACCTTACTTGCCATAATGCCCATTTGATATTTTGTGTATAAGACAAGTATAACACTTAAGACAATGTCCTTATTTGTCTCATTGTCACAACATGCATTTATTTATTCACTCATTTATACATGCATTGACTAGGGAAACTTCCCTAGGGTACATATTCCATATCCAGTATTGTGCCAGATGCTAAGGATGCAAGAATGAATGAAATCCTATTTATAATGGACTAGGGCATGGAAATAAGCAAAGCCAGTTATAAATGCTATGCTAGAAATGTAAACAGGACACACTGAGTATACAAAGAGGACCTAATCAATACTACCTGAGCAGAAGAAAGACCCAAAAGATGAGCCTCTAGGGATGCACAAGGAGGTGTCTATGAGGAGGCAGAGAATGGACAGAAGCAAGGAGGAAGGCTGGTGATAATCTGGAGAGAAATTTCAAGAAGATGCTTTAAGCCTAAGGAAGGCTCTGGTGCAGACATGTGTTCATCGAAGGACATGTAGTTTTGAGGAGGGGGATCTGTGGATTGTGAAATGGGACTGGATTCATGTGACCTAAGAATAAGGTCAGGCAAGGGGTAAATCAACATGGAAGGCTTTGTTCAACATGGAGAGAATCCATGGGCAATAGGAGGCTGTTGTGGTTTTCTTTGTCAGATTTTCAAAGCTCACCCTGGCAGCAATGCGGAGAACGGATGGTAAAGAGACGTGCCTGGAGGCAGAAAGAACTGTTAGGGGGAATCTTGGAGATAGAAGAATAGCTGTTATAAGTTATGAGAAAATTTGTACGTTTGACTTCATAGGGGTAGATAGTTCATCTTCTACACAGTCTTAAGCACTTATAAAGATGTAAGGTTAATATTTGCTGATAGAATTAAACTATACTAGTATAAGAAAAGCCATTAAAAGGGTGGAATAATTTATGATGTCCCCTAGTAAATTAAAGGCAGATTTTGTTCTACAATTGATTCTATATTTTATGAATTTTTGGCCTGGGAGACTGAGAAATTAGAATTTTCATGTGGACACTGCATGTCAGGAGTCAAAGGTTAAGCTACTAAATTTTCATAATTTAAGTTTTACATTGATGTATAATGTTAGTTACTCAGTTGTGTCCAGCTCTTTGAGATTTCATGGACTGAAGCCCATCAGGCTCCTCTATCCATGGAATTCTCCAGGCAAGAATACTGGAATGGGTAGCTGTTCTCTTCTCCAGAGCATCTTCTAGATCTAAGGATTGACCTGTCTCCCACATTGCTGGCAGATTCTTTTCATCTGGGTCACCAGGGAAGCCCCACATTGATATATATCAAGGTTATTTTAGTTGGCATAAGTTTGGGGTTTGACCCCAAATAATCCTAAACCAGTATATTTGTATTAATTGTTTCTAGAAATCATAGACCAATAACACTTCTGAGTCTTCCTGGACCAGACAACAAAGTAATTGAATGAGAATGAAACTTCCAGATTAATGCAAAGATTGGTCTTCTTACTTCAAGGGAAAATTCCTTGATAAAGGGAGAATCTTAAAAGACCCAAAGCCGTTGTGACTTCCTGTTTTTCTCCCCATATTGCAGGTGATCCTAACAGTGATTTTTGGTACTCACTAGTTTTTCTGGTACTATCAAATTACACCTTCATATTTCTTTTGGAAGAACAAATCCCTTTGGGATAGGAGTATAAAAATGTCCATTGCATGTATGAAATTCACTTGTCCATTGAATAATTGAAATTCACGATTGAAAATATTTTCAGTGTCTTTTACCAAACCATAGTGATTTTACTGCCTTGTCTTTTCATTTGGGAAAGAAGTTTGGCCCCTGAGCCGGATAACCTCAAGCATTAGTGGAGAAGTGTAATAGATTTCATAGTGGCACCATTCATAGGATGTCTTTTGGAATGTGACTTAACAGACTCTCATCAGAGGATAGAATCTGGTTGCCCGCTCCCCAGAATTGGTCTGGTCTTATGCCTTGTTTCAGAGAATGCAGATAAAACTACATTTCAGGCCTGAGTCTATATCTCAAGAGCCCTATTGGGCTTCTGTTCTCTTTTGGATCCCTGGTTCTACATGAAGTCAAGCTTGGGCTGCCCTTTGAATGATTAGAGTCCATCTGGAGGAGATATATCCCAAGTAAAGCCACTCTAGATGAGTTGGGCCCCAGATGATATACCAGCCAACAACGCTTATGGGCAGTCCAGACAAATTTTGCTCACAGCAGCAGAACCATGCAGCCAACTCATAGCCTTGTGAGCATAAAAAATGTTTATGATTATCGACTGAGTTTTTGTGATTGTGTTGTACAGCATTATGATGGTGAGATATGACTGATACACCTAGGAGAACTTGTAAGGCAGAGAGGAGATTAAACCATTTATGGGGCAGAGGCCTAGACTTGTATCAAAGTCCTCTAGATAAATAGAAATAGTAAGTTGGTCACAAATATAGAGATGTCTGGCCCACTGACTAAGCTGGAGAGATTCAGATCAAACCAAGAATAACAAGTGGTATATTTCCCAGGTGCTGCTGATGGTAAAGAATCCACTTGAAATGCAGGAGACATAGGTTCAATCCCTGGGCCGGGAAGATCCTGCGGAGTAGGAAATGGCAATCCGCTCCAGGATTCTTGCCTGGGAAATCCCATGGACAGAGGAGCCTGGTGGGCTACAATCCATGTGGTTACAAAGAGTCCGACATGACTAAGCGCACAGCGTGCACACACACACATTTCCCTATAGAGAAGTGATTCTAACAAGTCTGAAACAGTAGTGAAGGAGGCTAATAGCCAAGACAACTGGTTTGGGTACCAGTTAGAGTTTCAGTTTTGCCATTACTGACTGTTATATCTACAGCTATTATTTATCAAGAATTTTCTATGTGCTAAGATAATCTTATTTAACTCAGTGTTCACAAAAATTCCTTTTCAACTGGAACCATTATTATCTTCTCCTTACTAATGAGGGGCAAAAGGTGAAAGAGGTTAGGAAATGTCGTATCATGCATCATGTGAAAATGTTAGTCGCTCAGTCGTGTCTGACTCTGCGATCCCATAACTGCAACCCACCAGTCTCCTCTGTCTGTGGGATTTCCCAGGCAGGTATACTGAAGTGGGTTGTTTCCTTCTCCAAGGAATCTTTCTGACTCAGGGATTGAGCCTGGGTCTCCCTCATCGCAGGTGGATCCTTTGCCATCTGAGCTACCAGAGAAGTCTCAAGGTTTGGGGCAAATGTTACATGAGATAATGCATAGAGGCATTCAGACATTAGTGCTATTACAAATTGAATTATGATGTTATCCCCAGGGCTGCAGACATATTTGG
>SJYC01096521.1:0-27807 GCA_006408675.1 Madoqua kirkii | reverse complement strand
ACTAATATATTCTATATTGTTCAGAGGAGTGATATGACCATTTAGTCACTTTTTTCCCCACTATTATAGACAGTTCTGTAATTATCTTTTCTGTATGTGTCTCCTGAAAATGTGTGAATGTCTCTTTAGGGTAAATTTCTAGAAAGAGAAGTGCTAAGTCACACATTGTATTCCTTTTCAAGTTTTGGCTATTTCCAAATTACTTTGTAAGATTGTGTTCCCATTAGAAACAGATGAGTTCTTGTTTTCCATCATCTTTGTCAACATTGATGTTAATAGACTTTTTTTTTCCCCCCAGTATAATGGGAATTAATTGTTGGCTGTGCTGGGTCTTTGTTGCACAGGCTTTTCTCTAGTTGTGGAGGGTTGGGGGCTACTCTCTGGGGTATTCAGCCTTCTCGTTGAGGTGGCTTCTCTCTTTGTGGAGCACAGGCTGTAAGGCATGCAGGCTTCAGTAGTTGTGGTGAATGGGCTCAGTTGTTCCGTGGCACATGGGATCTTCCTGGATCAGGGACTGAACCTTTGCTTCCTGCATTGTCAGGCAGATTCTTTACAACTGAGTCACAGGAAAGCCCACCAGGTTTGTTTGTTTGTTTTTTAACATATTTAATGTTTTCATGAAAATATTAAGCACAAATCGAGTTACATGTTTTAAAGATCTGTTATTAATATATATAATAATGGCATATATTTAGACATAATAACTTGTTTCTAGCTTTTTATAATAAAATTTAATATCTTTGCTTGCTAGTTTGGCAATATAATGATTTTTAATCTTTAATTTTTTAAGAGTATTTTTTAAAGAACAAGGTCAGATTCACAGTAAAATTGAGAGAAAGCTATTTCCCATAAGCTCCTCCCCACACACATGTGTAGTTTCTCTGATTATCAACATCCCCTCCATAGTGAACGTATATTGACATTATGTGAAACTGAGCATTATCACCTAAATTTCATGGTTTCCATTAAGGCTCATTCTAGTAGTTGCACTTTCTATAGGTTTGGGCAAGTGTATGATGACATGTATTCATCATTATAGTACTGTACAGGGTATTTTCACTGCCCTAAAAACCTCTTTGTTCTGCCTATTTATCCCTCCTTCCACTCCAGTCCTTGGAAACACTGATTTTCCTATTTTCTCCATAATTTTCCTCTTCTGAGTGGTACCTGCTGATAGTCCTAGCTACTTGAGAAGTTGTTATTCAGTCACTGGTGAAAGTGAAATTTGCTCAGTCATGTCTGACTCTTTGCAACCCCATGGAATAAACCTCTTTGGTCTGCCTATTTATCCCTCTTTCCACCCCAGTCCTTGGAAACACTGATTTTCCTATTTTCTCCATAATTTTCCTCTTCTGGGTGGTACCTGCTGATAGTCCCAGCTACTTGAGAAGTTGTTATTCAGTCACTGGTGAAAGTGAAATTTGCTCAGTCATGTCTGACTCTTTGCAACCCCATGGACTGTACGGTCCATGAAATTCTCCAGGCCAGAACACTGGAGTGGGTAGCTATTCCTTTCTCCAGGGGATCTTCCCAATGCAGGGATTGAACCCAGGTCTCCCACGTTGCAGGCAGATTCTTTACCAGCTGAGCCACCAGGGAATATACTGAGCCACCAGGGAAGATGTTCAGTTGCTAAGTCACGTCCAACCCTTTGTGACCGCGTGGACTGCAGCACAGCAGGGTTCTCTGTCCTTCAGAGTTTGCTGAAGGACAGAGTTCCTTCTCTCAGAGTTTGCTCACACTCACGTCCATTGTGTTGATGATGCCATCCAACCATCTCATCCTTGGTTGCCTCTTCTCCTCTTGTCCTCAATCTTTTCCAGCATCAAGGTATTTTCCAATGAGTTGGTTCTTCATATCAGGTGGCCAAAGTATTGGAGCTTCAGCTTCAGCATCAGTCCTCCCAAAGAAATCCCAGGGCTGATCTCCTTCAGAATGGACTGGTTGGATCTCCTTGCAGTCCAAGGGACTCTCAAGAGTCTTCTCCAACACCACAGTTCAAAAGCATCAATTCTTTGGCATTCAGCCTTCTTTGTGGACCAACTCTCACATCTGTACCAGATGACACCACACTGATGGCATAAAGTAAAGAGGAAATAAAGAGCCTCTGATGAAGGTGAAAGAGGAGAGTAAAAAAAAGCTGTCTTAAAACTCAGCCTTCAAAAAGCTAAGATTATGGCATTCGAGGGGTTGGCAATTAGAAGGGGAAAAAATGGAAGCGGTGACAGATTTTATTTTGAGGGGCTCCAAAATCACTGTGGATGGTGACAGCAGCCATGAAATTAAAGATGCTTGCTCCTTGGAAGCAAAGTTATGACAAAGCCAGACAACATGTTCAAAACTAAAGACGTCACTTTGCGAACTAAGGTCCATGTAGTCAAAGCTATGTTTTTTCCAGTAGTGATGTACAGATATGAGAAGTTGAGGCTGGAGGATTTCTTAGGCCTCGGTGTTCTGGGCTATAGTACATAATGCTGGTTGTTTATCCACATTAAACTCTGTATCAACATGTGACCTCCCAGACTGGGGGACTACCAGATTGTCTAAGAAAGGATTAACCAGCCCAGGTCAGAAATACAAACAGGTCAGAACTGGCATGCTAATCACCATCTTTTTTTTAAAAAAATTGAGTTCTCCTGTTTATTAATCAGATAGAGTATCTTTTTATACTTAGGCAATTTTAGCTTTCCTTTTTGTTAGTTTACCCCATCATATCCTTTATCCATCTGTTATTTTATACCGATTTAAAAAAAAATTATGTTCCAGAGACTCTTTGCTTAAGATTATTAGCATTGTAAACAGCTCTCCTTCTGTTTCAGTTTAATGGTTTTATGTTTTTATACAGATGTTTTTGAATTCTAAAATAGTAAATTTATTGGTTTTTTTCTTAAGGATTATAATTTTTTGAATCTTGCTAAAAGATCTTTTTCTACTCTAGATCCACATTTCCTTCTAAAAGTTGCATTTCAAATTTAAGTTCTTAACTAACATAGAATTTACTTTTGTATATGGCAAAATATAAGGAACATAATGTTATTTTGGTACATTTGAATAATCACTTGTTAAGCACTGTCTGTCCTGTGATCCCTCTTCTGTTCCATTGTTCTCTTTGCCTATTTCTGGCCCAACAGCACACTGACTTTAATTACTATGGCTCCATAATGACTTCTGATTGCTGAGAAGGCAAGCTACCTATATTGATCTTCTGTCTGTCTCTTATACACATCTGGTTTGGGCAAGTGTATGATGACATGTATTCATCATTATAGTACTGTACAGGGTATTTTCACTGCCCTAAAAACCTCTTTGGTCTGCCTATTTATCCCTCCTTCCACTCCAGTCCTTGGAAACACTGATTTTCCTATTTTCTCCATAATTTTCCTCTTCTGGGTGGTACCTGCTGATAGTCCCAGCTACTTGAGAAGTTGTTATTCAGTCACTGGTGAAAGTGAAATTTGCTCAGTCATGTCTGACTCTTTGCAACCCCATGGACTGTACGGTCCATGAAATTCTCCAGGCCAGAACACTGGAGTGGGTAGCTATTCCTTTCTCCAGGGGATCTTCCCAATGCAGGGATTGAACCCAGGTCTCCCACGTTGCAGGCAGATTCTTTACCAGCTGAGCCACCAGGGAATATACTGAGCCACCAGGGAAGATGTTCAGTTGCTAAGTCACGTCCAACCCTTTGTGACCGCGTGGACTGCAGCACAGCAGGGTTCTCTGTCCTTCAGAGTTTGCTGAAGGACAGAGTTCCTTCTCTCAGAGTTTGCTCACACTCACGTCCATTGTGTTGATGATGCCATCCAACCATCTCATCCTTGGTTGCCTCTTCTCCTCTTGTCCTCAATCTTTTCCAGCATCAAGGTATTTTCCAATGAGTTGGTTCTTCATATCAGGTGGCCAAAGTATTGGAGCTTCAGCTTCAGCATCAGTCCTCCCAAAGAAATCCCAGGGCTGATCTCCTTCAGAATGGACTGGTTGGATCTCCTTGCAGTCCAAGGGACTCTCAAGAGTCTTCTCCAACACCACAGTTCAAAAGCATCAATTCTTTGGCATTCAGCCTTCTTTGTGGACCAACTCTCACATCTGTACCAGATGACACCACACTGATGGCATAAAGTAAAGAGGAAATAAAGAGCCTCTGATGAAGGTGAAAGAGGAGAGTAAAAAAAAGCTGTCTTAAAACTCAGCCTTCAAAAAGCTAAGATTATGGCATTCGAGGGTTGGCAATTAGAAGGGGAAAAAATGGAAGCGGTGACAGATTTTATTTTGAGGGGCTCCAAAATCACTGTGGATGGTGACAGCAGCCATGAAATTAAAGATGCTTGCTCCTTGGAAGCAAAGTTATGACAAAGCCAGACAACATGTTCAAAACTAAAGACGTCACTTTGCGAACTAAGGTCCATGTAGTCAAAGCTATGTTTTTTCCAGTAGTGATGTACAGATATGAGAAGTTGAGGCTGGAGGATTTCTTAGGCCTCGGTGTTCTGGGCTATAGTACATAATGCTGGTTGTTTATCCACATTAAACTCTGTATCAACATGTGACCTCCCAGACTGGGGGACTACCAGATTGTCTAAGAAAGGATTAACCAGCCCAGGTCAGAAATACAAACAGGTCAGAACTGGCATGCTAATCACCATCTTTTTTTTAAAAAAATTGAGTTCTCCTGTTTATTAATCAGATAGAGTATCTTTTTATACTTAGGCAATTTTAGCTTTCCTTTTTGTTAGTTTACCCCATCATATCCTTTATCCATCTGTTATTTTATACCGATTTAAAAAAAAATTATGTTCCAGAGACTCTTTGCTTAAGATTATTAGCATTGTAAACAGCTCTCCTTCTGTTTCAGTTTAATGGTTTTATGTTTTTATACAGATGTTTTTGAATTCTAAAATAGTAAATTTATTGGTTTTTTTCTTAAGGATTATAATTTTTTGAATCTTGCTAAAAGATCTTTTTCTACTCTAGATCCACATTTCCTTCTAAAAGTTGCATTTCAAATTTAAGTTCTTAACTAACATAGAATTTACTTTTGTATATGGCAAAATATAAGGAACATAATGTTATTTTGGTACATTTGAATAATCACTTGTTAAGCACTGTCTGTCCTGTGATCCCTCTTCTGTTCCATTGTTCTCTTTGCCTATTTCTGGCCCAACAGCACACTGACTTTAATTACTATGGCTCCATAATGACTTCTGATTGCTGAGAAGGCAAGCTACCTATATTGATCTTCTGTAGGAGTGTTTTGTCTGTAATCGATCCTTTACTTTTCCATGAGAACTTTAGAAACCCTTTGTCATTTCCATGAGGAATTATGCAGGCATTTTGATTTTATTTCCTTTGAATTTATAGATTAATTTGTCAAGAATCAATATATCTTCATGGTTTTATATTTTTAACTGTCTGTGGCATATCTCTCAAGTTATTTAGGTCTTATTTTATGTCTTTGAATAGAGCTTATACGTGTATTTCTGCAAAAATCTGTGCATATCTTTTGTTAAATCCTAGATATTTTGCAGTTTTTATTGTCACAATGAACGACATTTTAAAGTTACATAATTCTAATTGTTGATGTATAGTGAATGCTATTGGCTTTTTTGCACTGAATTTATATTCAGCAGTCTTACTGACTTCTTTTAAGAATTTAATGATTCATGTATTTAGGTTTTCTGTGTAGACAATTGTAGCCTGGAGTAAATGTCAGTTTCATTTCTTCTCTTCCAAATATATTTTTCTTCATTTTTTCTTGTGGTGCCATATTTGTCAATGCTTCAACTATAATACTAGCATGGTAGACGTCTTTTTATGGTTCCTGACACGAAAGTGAAGACTTCTCAGGATGTTGCCCATTCCTCTGCTTTTCTTGCTGACTGCATGTTGTACTATTCCCTCTTGCTGGATCCCATTGCCCAGGGAGAAGGCAGTGGCACGTAAACACCAGACCTCCTGGATTTCTCTGAGCTTCTACTTAGAACATCAGGAGAGAGCATCTTCTTCTCCAGCCCAGCATTCCTGACTTCAAGATTTCTTCTCCAGCAGTAATCAGATCAGATAAATAGGTATCTGTATGACACAGCACTAAGTACCAACTCTGCAAAAGCTGATGGGAGAGCAGCTCCTTCAGTAATCACGAGCTCATGTGATACATAGTTACCCTTCTTAGAGTCATTCATTGTTTCAGCACAAACTGTGATGCTGTATTGGCATATCCTAGTTGTATCTTCATCCCTGAAGCCTCAGGGTGAAGTTAGCACCAAGTGTGTTGAAAAGGGGAGAGATGTGGGTTCCCAAAGGAAACCCAGAAAACTGTGCCTAAAGAAAGGTAAGTAGGTAGGTATGAAGAGGTTCTCTTCAGATGCTGTGATTTCAGATCCTTATCTCTGATTCTGTTGCCTCTATCAGAAAACTACAGAGAACATTCATCTTTTGCCTTCTTATCTATCCTGGCTTCAATTTAACATCACTGGCAATTTAGCATTATATTTTAGATCTGTGGCAAAGCTTCCCTGGTGGCTCAAATGGCAAAGAATCTGCCAGCAATGTGAGAGATCTGAGTTCCATCCTGGGAAGATCCTCTGGAGAAGGAAAAGGCAACCTACTCCAGTATTCTTGCCTAGAAAATCCCCACGGACAGAGGAGCCTGGCAGCAATGGAATGAAACTCTCAGGATCTACTTTGCACCTAATCTAAATTCATCCCTGATAGCAGCAAAAGGATTGACTAAAGGTTAGCTTTAGGTCATTTGAAATAAAACACTCTGATAAAGTCCCTAATTTCTTTGTTCATGCCACTTATTGTATTGTTAGGTTTATCAATTCCAGGGCATCATATTGTAAACCTTTGACTAATTGGACACCAGCTAACCAGAACTTTTAATTACTAAGTTCTACTTTGGAAAATAACAAGAAAACAAACTGATAAAAGAAGTTTGTTTATGAAAGATAGCTACAAGTATACATGTTATAAAACAGAAAAAGGCCAATATTCTGTGGTTAATATATCAAAAATTATACATCTGGATCACAAAAAGTAAAGAAGGTATGATATTTTCCACTGAAGAATAATTAGCCTTATCATCATCGTTAGTACTTTTATATTCTACTAAAGGTTGAAAAAGAAGACAATTAAAAAAAATTGTAGTGTTTAACTAAAAAAAAAAACAACTCCAACAACTTAGTCAATGAGTCCTACATTCGTCATGGAATTCAGTTAACTAGTAGCATGCCCTCATACATGGCGGTTTATAGCAGTTTTATGCTATTCTGAAAATCATGCTTGTAATAAAATGTATGAAATTAAACCAAGAGTGACATTGTATTATGTTCACTCAGTGAAACTTAAATAAGGGACTCAGCTGTACCAGTGATCACTTTATTCTCACAGAGATTTTATAGCTTTATAAGCTCAGAACCATTATTATTTTGGAAGAAAATCAAATATTAATATTTCTAAACGCTTATATTTAGTCTGTTTCAGTGCTAATGGGACCAGTCCTTTACCATTTTAAACTTGTATCAGAATGCCTGTTTTGATTGCTCACTCACTTAAATCTTAATCCTTGGAATTTGATCTGTGCTTCTGATCATAGGAAGGATTTTTATTTTATTAGCAAAAAAAAAAAATCAAGATTAAAGCAGTGCTTTGGGTGAGTTGATACAAAATCCCCACTAGTGAGTTTAAAGCTTTGAAGGCCTTTTGTTTAAGAGATGGAGCACTTCTCATATATGAGTCTGCCTTTAGTAGCATTTATTAATCAAAACCTACGAAATAGAATATACTGTCCCCAAAGCCATAACTCTATGTTCTTTAGACAGATCTGTATTATGGAGTTAACCAAAAGGAGTATCTAATAGGCAACTTTCTATATTTAAAGGGCTTTCTTCCCCCAGTGTATAATTGGCTCTTCTCTTTGAATGCTCACATTTCTCATTACCATCTTAAATTATGCCACACACTTTAAACTCTTTGTCACCTTCAGTGTTATCTTGTCAAAAAGCTGGGTTTTTGTTTCCTGCTACTGAGCCTTACTTTCAGGATGCAATCAGGGTTTGCTCACTGATATCCTTTGGAATCTGTTTTTCTAGGTCCCCACTTCCAACCACCCATAGAAACTTTCAAGAGTGGAGTTGTTTGCAGGCATGGAAACTAAGATGGAAGGGGCCTTTCATAATACTTCGGTCACTCTTACATAAAATTTTCTCTGTGTAGTTTCTCTGAAATAAAAAATAGTGATAGTTCTCACACTTGATTATTTCAAGGGGAAGAAGCCATCCTGCAAAAATTAGTGTATGTCCTGCTTCAAGAGTGGCCTCACAGGTCTATTTCCATCTCTGAAAGGTGTAGATTATAGTTAACACCTGTAACTCATGAAATTTTTTCCTGAGGAGCAATGTAGTAGTTCCCAGGTAACCCTAAGCAGTGATGCTTTAAATTCTTGGAAAAGGAGCAGCAGTAGGAACAAAATTTGGATTTATGTGGATGGATGAAAGCTGAAGAATCTGAAGAACTGTCAGTTATAACTGGAGAGAATAAAGGCCTCTGTGTTGCCTGTTACATTTCGAGTATGTGTGAGCCAGCTATTATTGAGTGACAGTCAGTGTTAACAAGCCATTCCTACTCTGAGCACCTCTTTTTCTCTTTAGATTTCCTCATTTTTCCCTCCAAGTGTTTGTTAGGCATTTATTTCACCAAACTAAGAATAATCAGAAGAAAGATGTTTCTGATGATTGTTTTAAACTGTAGGACCCTTAATGATAGAATAAATATGATGTGATCCCTGATTGCATGTGTGGAAAGTATTGAAAGAAATATCAAAAATGATTGCAGCTTAGAGACTGGTAAATTAGTGAATGGTGCAGTATTAATAGTAACAGAAGAAATGATAGGAAAACTGAATAAGAATTATTAGACTTTCTTTTTTCAAAGTAGAGACCATGTCTTCATTTTTTAAATTTTTTATTTTTTTCTTTTTCAACATTATGTTTATTACATGTGGTTAGAGTTCATTCATTTCCACCACTATATACTCCATTGTCTGAGCCTCACAAAAAATGGTCCTTTATCCTATTGATGGACATTTGAGTGGTTCGGGTGGTTATATATCAAGAAGGGAAATTTCTCTGTAATGGTATGTGGACTCTTTAAATTTAGTTTTCCAGAGGGCTTAGAAAGTAGCTTTGCAGAGTAGCTACATGAATGGACACTCCCACCACAGTATAAGAGTTTTGGTTGTTCTGTGTCTTCACTGACAGTTTGTACTATCTCTTTTTTTTAAAAAATAACTTTTCATTTTATTTGTATTTAATCCTTGCACACTGTTAATTTTCTTTTATATATATATATATTTTTATTTAATACTTTATTCTACTTTACAATACTGTATTGGTTTTGCCATACACTGACATAAATCAGCCATAGATGTACACGATCTCCCAATGCCGAAGACCCCTCGCACCTCCCATCCCACACCATCTCCCCGGATCATCCCGTACACCAGCCCCAAGCATCCTGTATCCCGCATTGAACATAGACTGGTGCTTCATTTCTTATATGATAGTATACATGTTTCAGTGCCATTCTCCCAAATCATCCCATGCTCTCCCTCTCCCTCAGAGGCCAAAAGTCCATTCTATACCTCTGTGTTTCTTACGTTGTCTCACTTACAGGGTCATCATTACTATCTCTCTAAGTTGCATATATATGTGTCAGTATACTGTATTGGTGTTTTTCTTTCTGGCTAACTTCACTCTGTATAATCGGTTCCAGTTTCATCCATCTCATTAGAACTGATTCAAATTTATTCTTTTTAAGGGCTGAGTAATACTCCATTGTGTATATGTACCACTGCTTTCTTATCCATTCATCTGCTGATGGACATCTAGGTTGTTTCCATGTCCTGGCAATTATAAACAGTGCTGCAATGAACATTGGGGTACATGTGTCTCTTTCAATTCTGGTTTCCTCGGTGTATATGCCCAGCAGTGGGATTGCTGGGTCATAAGGCAGTTCTATTTGCAATTTTTAAGGAATTTCCACGCTGTTTTCCATAATGGCTGTACTAGTTTGCATTCCCACCAACAGTGTAAGAGGGTTCCCTTTTCTCCACATCCTCTCCAGCATTTATTGCTTGTAGATTTTTGGATCGCAGCCATTCTGACTGGTGTGAAGTGGTACCTCATTGTGGTCTTGATTTGCATTTCTCTGATAATGAGTGATGTTGAGCATCTTTTCATGTGTTTGTTAGCCATCCGTATGTCTTCTTTGGAGAAATGCCTATTTGGTTCTTTGGCCCACTTTTTGATTGGATCATTTATTTTTCTGGAGTTGAGCTGCATAAGTTGCTTGTATATCTTTGAGATTAGTTGTTTGTCAATTGCTTCATTTGCTATTGTTTTCTCTCATTCAGAAGGCTGTCTTTTCACCTTACTTATAGTTTCCTTTGTTGTGCAGAAGCTTTTAATTTTAATTAGATCCCATTTGTTTATTTTTTCTTTTATTTTCAGTATACTGGGAGGTGGATCATAGAGGATCCTGCTGTGATGTATGTCGGAGAGTGTTTTGCCTATGTTCTCCTCTAGGAATTTTATAGTTTCTGGTCTTAGGTTTAGATCTTTAATCCATTTTGAGTTTATTTTTGTGTGTGGTGTTAGAAAGTGATCTAGTCTCATTTTTTTTTTAATCTTTAGATCCTTGTATTGCTAAATCCATGCTATGCTCTCATTGTGTATTCTGTTCTACTGTTTTAGTCTCAAAGAATATGCTTTTATAGGTTTGCACAATTCAGTGTATGGTTAGAGTAAGCATTTTCTTGTTCTGTTTCAATGACATATGTATGCAACTATAAAAGTAACCTAGAATCACTGACAAACTTAAAACACACAGAGGAACATTAAGAAGAAAATAAAAAACACAATTTCACAAACCAGAAATAACAGCAGCTAAAATTTTAGTGTATAACTTTACCTTTGCTTTTATAAGCTCATATGCTTTCTTCAAAGACCTTTGGCAAGGCCGTTACCTGGAAATGTGTATTGGGAGGGAAGATGCTCTTTAAGTCAAGCCTGAGTAGTGTCAGCGTGTTTTCATTAGAGGATAAATGCCGACAATATTCTCCTTCTAGGGTTTTAACTTTAAAAGAATTTCTTTAGTTTACGTGCAAAGGAAAATCAGAAGGCTGTGTTTTACAAGATGTTTTCAGACATCTGCTATTTTTCCCATGTTACTTGAGTTGCCATTCTTACATATAAGATGCGATAATATGCCAATAACACAGCCTCCATTAACTCAGATTGGTTCCACGACCCAACAAGTCTCATAGGGCAATACTTATGCCTAAATGAAATAGACAGATTGACTTTGCAAGTTTCTTTTGCAACATTTGCTGTCTGTTCTATGTTTTGAAAAGCCAGGGAAGAGAAGTCAAAGGTATCCTGTCCAGTACGTATGCAGTGATTACACTAGACTCACTCTTAAGATCGAGAGACTTAGTGTTTCAGTTAAGCAGGGACTTATTTGATCGGAGATTTGGGAGGGATTGTGACAGCAGTTAACAATAAGGTAGGATTTAAGAGCACAGTTTCTAGACATTGGTGAAAGAGGACAAACTTAAGAATAAAGTCTGGAGATCCAAGGTACAGCATAGGGATTAGGGTTAGTAATTTGCACGTGTGAGTGTTCAATCGTGTCCAACTCTTTGTGACCCCATGGACTGTAGGGGTCTATGAGGAGAGCCTGTAGCCTGCCAGACTCTCCTGTCCATGGAATTTTCCAGGCAAGTATACTGGAGTGGGTTTGCCATTTCTACTCCCGGGAATTGTCCCAACCCAGGGATGGAACCTGTGTCTTTTGAGTTTCCTACATTAGTAGGTGGATATTTTACCACCTCGGAAATCGCAGAGTTAATAATACAATATTATGTAGGTGAAGTTTTTAAGAAAGTAGATCTTAAATATTCTCATCATACATACACAAAATGGTAACTATATACTATGATGCAGATGTTGGTTAAAGCTATGGTGGTAATCATTTTGCAACATATAAGTTCATCAAATCAACATGATGCATGCTTTAAGCTTATACAATGTAACATGTCAGTTATCAATAAACCCCGAAGAGAGAAGGTTTTATGCATGGTTTCTAGGGTAAGACTGCCTGAGTTGAAATTCCTCCTCTGAATTGAAATTGTGTAATTTTGTGCAAATTACTCACTATTTTATTGGCTTCAGTGGTAAAATTAGGATAATGTACCTTTCTCATAGGACTGTGTGAGAATAAACTCAGGTAAAGCTTGTAACAAGCCTAACCACATCAGACACATTTTCAAAAAGTTTTAGCAACTTTTAAAATTATTTAGAATGCCATACCCATGGAAAGTATACAACCACATGATACAATCAATACTCAGTGCAATTGAAATGAAAAATCTAAAATGTATTATTCTTTCAACTCCCCATAGTGGGGTAATTGTGTTCTTTAAGGTGGCTGTGGGGAGGATTTAAAACTAAGACCCTGGAGGAAGGGCTGATGAAACTGGAATTGTTATACCCAATTAAGAGAAAGCTGAACCTCTTTTGAAACACAGGTTGCAATCCTACCTCTGCTGTTTACCAGATGTAACACTGAGAAAACACTCAATCATCTGATCTCAGTTGCATCATGTTCTCTGCCTTAGAGAGCTAATATGGGGATAAAAGTAGGAGAGATAATGTAAAAGAGCTTGGTTAACTTTAAAAATATTATACAAAAATACAGAGTAGCCACTGTACTTTATTACTAATGACTATTTTCCTAAATAAATGCTGACATGGAATCTTTTAGTCAAGGAGACTTAAAAGTTCATCAGTCCAACCATCCTTCCGATGCTTGAATCCACTTGGGAACTCTGCTTCCCTTCCGCAAGTGATCATTTATCTATTAACTGAATTGCTTCAACAGATAATTTTTTTATAAAGAAATAAAATTTTAGCACCCACCATGTTCTATGCAATGTACTCATCATTGGGCAAAATTGTATTTACTTATTAGTACTTTGCCTCACTTTTTCAGGAAGGATTTAAAATATCTTAAAACTCAATCAATTCTTTTTGACTTTAATTATGATAAGGCATTCATTAAATCTGGAGATAACCCATTTCATCTTTGAACTTTTGTGATTATTAAGGTGTTCTTCGTTTCTCCCTGTAACTTTGAAGCATGGATACTGCTGCTACCACTTGGGGTCATACCAAATGTATCAAAGCCATCTTTTACATCTCAGTCTTTCAGTCTTTGAAGATAGCTCTTCTGTTGCTTGAGTTTCTCTTTTCTAGACTAAACTATCTCTGTTCCTTAAAAGTTTTCATAAAATGAAGTCAGGTCTTTTCACCATTCTGGGGGCCATTTCTAAACTTGTTACTTGCCTTCTGAGAGCATCTCAATTCTGTGAAGTCATCACTCCAGTATTCTTGCCAAGGGAGCCCCATGAACTTTATAAAAAGGTAAAGTCATCAACCCCCTCCTGAATACCATGCCGTGTAACCTAGCTTACTCCTTCTCTAGACCTTTTACAATTTTTCCCCCTCTAATTCCATATAATCTGTATTTCTGTAAGGACTTTTCCATCCTGATGTAAAACATGGTGCCTTGCTATGCTATGCTGCATCGCTTCAATCATGTCTGCCTTTTTGCAAACCCACAGACTGTGGCCCTCCAAGCTTCTCTGTCCAGGGGATTGTCCAGGCAAGATACTGGAGTGGGTTGCTATGCCTTTCTTTGATCTTCCCAATCCAGGTATCATTATGGCTCTCGTGTTGGCAGATGTATTCTTTGCCACTATCATCACCTGGGAAGCCCCTAACTTACAACTTTCCTATAAAATTCCCATGACCTCTGTTTTCCAGTTAAGTCATCATTGTTGATCACTTTCCCTAGTAACTATTTTCTTGAATAGATATTGTCTATAAGAAAAACCAGAAAATTAGCTGATACTCAAATTTTTCACTAGCAACAAAGAGAAAAAAAAATTAATATCCCTTAAATGGATTGTTGATGGAGGGGCATATTATAACTTTGAAGATAATTTAAGAGAAACTAGTGTTATGGTTTCCAATAAAATGAATCTAAATGCCTCTATCAGCCAAAGAACATAAAGCCATGAGACTATGAGAGGTTTAATGCAATGAATGGTTTACATGTATTTTCTTCATAGACAACTGAAAATTATTTAATAGCTCTATGGATTTCAGATGATTTAGCTGCTGCCATCCTTGGAAGCTTCATTTATTTGTGATGGATTTCTGAGTGTTATCAGTTTTTCAAAGAATAGCTAAATGGAGCAAGAATAAAAAAATAAGTTTTCTTCCATTAATCACTGTCTCAATTCAAAACAAGCTCAGTTGAAGAAAATAAAAAGCTATTTAGAAAAATTTAAGTGAAGGTCTTTGATTTTAGTTCCAACATACCAAGAACTAGATGTCATTGCTCTTGTCCTTCCTACCAGACAAAGCTAGCCAAACTGAAAATTAACCACTTTTGTGGACCCATTAGAGGACTGAGGTTGCAGAACATGGACCACTCAAATCCTAAAGAAACTCATGAATCCAGAGAATCGTAGCTGAGATGTGATATCCTGGAGCAGAAGCTTCCAGCCAGAAACTGATGAGAAAATCAATGATATTTTTGGAGGAATTGCTGGAGGCTGGGTGTGGACTCACATGATAGGAAGAAACTCCTGGGGCCTCACTATTGGAGGGGGGCACATTTTCATGGGTTTTCCCTCAAGGAACCCCACCAGGATCTCATCATGAATCTGAGAAAGATCTCTTTGTCGTTCTGGCAGGGGAAGGGGGAGATGAATCATTTTGAAATAATCCCAAAGCTTTTCCCGTAACAAAGACGTAGTACTCCCGGGAGATACTTGGCCGAGTATTATGGCAGTTACGGTAGGAGTGATGTTCCTTCTCTAGCCTCCTCGTCTCACCTGAGAGTATTCCAGCAAAGCTGTGTTTTTTTTTTCTTCACTTTTTAAAAGTATTCTAAAACATGGCAGTCACATGCTTAAACTCAGAATATAAAACATCAAACTCAATCACATCAATAAAAGTTACAATTTAGATTTTTGTTCTATTTTATAATCAGGCTAAGGAATAAGCAAGAGGGAAGTATAAAAGGAAAGGAAAGTCATAAGGTGTTATGAAGAGAGACACACTCAGGGAAAAAGCACGTATGGCCAGAGCAAGAGGCAGAGAGAGGGAAGCGAGGAGGGGGGCGCTGCGACTCGCTGCCTGAGCGGTTACTGTCGCCGAAAAATTAGAGATCAGCTCACCCAAGAGAGAAAGGGAGAGTTTCATTGGAGCCAGCTTTGGAGATTATAATCTGGGAAGATCATCTGAGAAAGTTTTGAGAGCTCTTCTGCCTGTTCGAAGTCAAGACACAGTTTATATAAATTTTTTGAGACAGAGGGCTGTACGTCAAATGACATATTATTGACAGGTTACACAATCCAGATCTAAGCATCATTGTAGTGGGTCATGTGACTCCTTAGAAGATCAAGAAAGAATCCCTTAGATCAAGAAAGAATGTTGTCTTTTGTGGAGTCGTCTTATTGATGCTGGGGGAATGTTGCTATTTATGATTGAGCAGGTATTCCTGTCGATGGGGGAGGTCTGATCAATGGATAATGAAATGCCGATATCCAGTGCACATTGAGTAAGAGAGGAGGCCTCAGGGCAGAGAAGAATTTTTATGTTAAAATTTTTATCTTGCCATAAAATATGAATTTTACTTCACACTATATTGAATAATAATTCTAGTATTTTTATAAAGGTCATTTGGGGCAGGTTACATTCTTAATTTTTTGATTCATAAAATGGTAAAATAATGCCTATCTCATGTTATTAAGAAAATTAATTATCTAATGTTTTTAAGGTGCTCATCATGGTGCTAGGCACATAGAAAGTTTAAGTGGTAGCTATTACTATTAAATAATCACATAACAAAGAAAACTAATGTCATTTGGAAAGAGAGCAAAAACCTTCATTGCTAAAACACTTGTAGTTTGCAGCTGTTTTGAATTTTGTGTCAAAAGTCTTCTAAACTTGGGTTATGATTCTTTCAACTCTAGGCATAAATTAGATCATCAGGTTTTACCAGTTACCCTGAAAGTGTGAATAAAAGAGAATGCAGGTCTCATTTCCAGGAGATGAGAACAACTTTTCCCATGTTTAACTCATGGATACCACCCAACAATTTAGCACACAACTGATCTGTATGTTTCCAATCCAGTAATTCACATTTTTATTGTATTAGCAAATTTGGTCAATGATTTCTTGGCACTGTTAAGAGAAATTTGATAGTATGTTCAGTTTTTACTACGTGTTTCTGTAGGAAAGTTAAATTAAGCTAATGTGCCACCATACCATATTGAATTTGCACTTCAAATTGAACTTCTAGTGGCAGAATTGATAGGATAGAACCCAAGGGTAACAAAGAAGAAGAAAGAAACGCCACAAGCTCGCTCCTTCCTGCCCAGACCCACGGATGCAACAGCCTCGGGCACTCGGTATGTCAGCACTATTTCTGCAGAAACTTCAGTTAACAGCTACCCCCGAGTGTCCAAATCTGTTATGAATATGACCCCTGGGTCAAAAAGTTAACGTCACAAGTCATTTACTCCTCCTGGCATAGAAAGACCTGGCAGAGGGGGAATGCGGTTCAGAGAAACATATTTTCTTAACGTGTAAAGCAACTTACATCAGGTATTTTTGGATGGCAGATAGAAATTCACTAAAAGAAATATGAAAATTTTTAATGAAAACAGACTTTATAAAGTAAAATTTTGTTGGGGGCAGAAGGGGACATCTTCCCCCTCAGTTCCTTTCTCAATTAAATCCCTATTCTCATGCTGTGACACGGGGAGAGTGTCATCTACTAAATTAACTAGAAAATTTGGCAACTCACTAATTTAGTCCATAGTCAAGTTTGCCAGTCTCTGTTGAATAGCTTGAGTAGAGCCCTTTAAAAATTCTTTCCTAAAAATAGAAATAATCCAAACATTCAACCATAGTGTCATGGATGAGCATCTCTTTTATTCAGTTGATGAAATTCAGTATATCATTTAAAAATATTAAACTTCCATATTCATGTTCAATATAATAAGTCCAAAGATCAGAGTACAGAAGTGTGTATATGTATGATTTTGCTAAATAAAAAGTCTTTTTTAGACCAACATTCACATTTTGACCAACATTCACAAATTTGCATGGAAAAACAGTTGGAAGGGTAGATACCAAAATTCTAAACTTTTTGATAATATCAATATGGCTTTTTCACCCTTTTCTTCTGTTCTTGAATTTTGCCAACTTTCTACTGTGAAAAAAAAAAGTGAAGTGATACCAATATGGATTTTTCATCATTTCTTCTATTCTTGATACACTTGCCAACTATAGCGTGTCTAAAAGAAAAGTGCATCTTAAAAATTATGGTTTGACAACTACTAATTGAAATCACAGAGGTGCTGGTGAAACCCTGTACTGAGGTCTATGGATGGATGGGATACAGTCCTATCCTGGAGGGGCTCACAGTCTGAGGAGAAGGCAGACAGTTAAAGAAATAATAAACACTGTAAGTGGAATTAATAAAACCTGTGCAGTATCATCTTTGGACAGAGATGGTCCAGAGAGAGAAGTGCTCTCCTAGTAAAGAGGGAGACATTAGGAAAACTGGTTCCTTATTGTCTTATCAATTTAACTGAGCAACACATTTTGAGCACTTGGTATGTGCCAAGTCTCATTTCTGAAGAATGTATAGCCGGTAAAAAAGGGGACAAGGGATCATGCCAAGTGCTGCTGATGGACGTGCAGGCCACTGGGGACTTGACTGAGCAGTTTCAGTGCGGTGATGGAGTAAAGCTGAAATAAACAAGGCTGAAGCGTGAACAGGAGAGACATCACTGGAAGAGCAAATATCAGTTCAGTCACTCAGTCATGTCCGACTCTTTGTGAACCCATGAATCGCAGCACACCAGTCCTCCCTATCCATCACCGACTCCCGGAGTTCACTCAGACTCACATCTATTGAGTCAGTGATGCTATCCAGCCATCTCACCCTCTGTCCTCCCCTTCTCCTCCTGCCCCCAATCCCTCCCAGAATCAGAGTCTTTTCCAATGAGTCAGCTCTTCGCACGAGGTGGCCAATACTGGAGTTTCAGCTTCAGCATCATTCCTTCCAAAGAAATCCCAGGGCTGATCTCCTTCAGAATGGACTGGTTGGATCTCCTTGCAGTCCAAGGGACTCTCAAGAGTCTTCTCCAACATCACAGTTCAAAAGCATCAATTCTTCATCACGCAGCCTTCTTCATGGTCCAATTCTCACATTCATACATGACTACTAGAAAAACCATCAGTTCAGTTCAGTTCATTTCAGTTTGAGCAACACATTTTGAGCACTTGGTATGTGCCAAGTCTCATTTCTGAAGAATGTATAGCCGGTAAAAAAGGGGACAAGGGATCATGCCAAGTGCTGCTGATGGACGTGCAGGCCACTGGGGACTTGACTGAGCAGTTTCAGTGCGGTGATGGAGTAAAGCTGAAATAAACAAGGCTGAAGCGTGAACAGGAGAGACATCACTGGAAGAGCAAATATCAGTTCAGTCACTCAGTCATGTCCGACTCTTTGTGAACCCATGAATCGCAGCACACCAGTCCTCCCTATCCATCACCGACTCCCGGAGTTCACTCAGACTCACATCTATTGAGTCAGTGATGCTATCCAGCCATCTTACCCTCTGTCCTCCCCTTCTCCTCCTGCCCCCAATCCCTCCCAGCATCAGAGTCTTTTCCAATGAGTCAGCTCTTCGCACGAGGTGGCCAATACTGGAGTTTCAGCTTCAGCATCATTCCTTCCAAAGAAATCCCAGGGCTGATCTCCTTCAGAATGGACTGGTTGGATCTCCTTGCAGTCCAAGGGACTCTCGAGAGTCTTCTCCAACACCACAGTTCCAAAGCATCAATTCTTTGGTGCTCAGCTTTCTTCATAGTCCAACTCTCACATCCATACATGACCACTGGAAAAACCATAGCCTTGACTAGACAGACCTTTGTTGGCAAAGTAATGTCTTTGTTTTTCAATATGCTATCTAGGTTGGTCATAACTTTTCTTCCAAGGAGTAAGCATCTTTTAATTTCATGGCTGCAGTTACCATCTGCAGTGATTTTGGAGCCCCCCAAAGTAAAGTCTGACACTGTTTCCCCATATGTATTTCCCATGAAGTGATAGGACCAGATGCCATGATCTTTGTCTTTTGAAAGTTGAGCTTTAAGCCAGCTTTTTCACTCTCCTCTTTTACTTTCATCAAGAGGTGTTTTAGTTCCTCTTACTTTCTGCCATAAGACAGACATTTCCTATGAAATATCAGAGATATTTCCTTCAGTGCTTGTTGAAGTATTGCTAAGAAATGGTGCATTTTTTTGTGAGGCACAGAGAAACTTAAAGCAGGAGAAATTACTGCATATTTGTATATGGATGGGAATAATCCAGTAGACTGTGAAAATCTGATGACAAAGGAGAGAACAGGAGCATTACTGGAGCTATGTCTTTGAGTGAATGAGTGAGTGAGAGGTAGCTCGTACACAGTGCAGACATCAGATTCAAACAGGAGTGTGGATGGCTCATCTGTGGGATTGGGTAAGAGGAACAGACTATGTGAGGCCACATGCTGGCAGATAGTGATGCAAGTATGTGAGTGTCCTTCTGATGGATTTCTTTTTTCCAGTCTAGTGAGGAGCAAGGTTATCACCTGAGAATGATTCTGAGAGAAGGACGTGTTGAGGGTTTGAAGAAAGGAGATTGTATTAAATAGGAGAGCGAAAGTGATTGGACTAGAGGAAAATAGTTTTCTATTTTTACAGTTGCCTCTGCGTATCTGCCAGGGGTTGGTTTCAGGACTCCCACCGACAAAATCCAGAGATGCCCAAGCTAAAGTCCCTTATGTACTTGTGCATAATATACATATCCTTCTGTATACTTTAAATCATCTCTAGACAATGCTTAAAAGGAGAAATATTAATCTTTGCTACATATGATCATACCTTCTGGGCTTCCCTGGTAGCTCAGCTGCTAAAGAATCTGCCTGCAATGCAGGAGATCCCAATTTCATTCCTGGGTTGGGAAGATCCCCTAGAGGAGGGCATGGCAGCCCACTCCAATATTCTTGCCTGGAAAATCCCCATGGACAGAGAGCCTGGTGGGCTGCAGTCCATGGGGTTGCAAAGAGTCTGACACAACTGAGCTACTAACCATACAAATTACTTCTAATAGCTAATGCAATGTAAATACTATGTAAATAGTTGTAAATGCAATGTAAATGCTATGTAAATAGTTGGCAGAGCCCAGCAGCAAATTCAAGTTTTGCTTTTTGGATATTTCTGGATGAATGGACCTAGAAATTATCATACTAAGAGAACAGAGTCAGAAAGCAGGGACAAATGCCATTTGCTATCACTTATACTGGAGAAGGCAATGGCACCCCACTCCAGTACTCTTGCCTGGAAAATCCCATGGACAGAGGGAGCCTGGTGGGCTACAGTCCATGGGGTCCCTAAGAGTGGGACATGACTCAGTGACTTCACTTTCACTTTTCACTTTCATGCATTGGAAGAGGAAATGGCAACCCACTCCAGTGTTCTTGCCTGGAAAATCCCATGGACGGAGGAGCCTGGTGGGCTACAGTCCATGGGGTCGCTAAGAGTAGGACACGACTGAGCAACTTCACTTTTACTTTTCACTTTCATGTATTGGAGAAGGAAATGGCAACCCACTCCAGTGTTCTTGCCTGGAGAATCCCAGCGATGAGGGAGCCTGGTGGGCTGCTGTCTCTGGGGTCACATAGAGTCAGACACGACTGAAGTGACTCAGCAGCAGCAGCATATGTGGAAACTAAACCACAAATGGACTTGTCTACAAAACAGAAACAGACTCACAGACAAAGAGAGAAGACAAGGGTGCTTGTCAAGGGGCAGGAGTGGCAGAAGAGGGATGGATTGGGAGTTGGAGATCGCAGATGCAAACTAGTATATCTAGGATGGATAAATAACAAGGTCCTACTGTGTAGTTCCCCAGGTGGCTGAGAATCCCCCTGCTAATGCAGAAGCTGAAGGAGATGTGAGATTGATCCCTGGGTTGGAAAGATCCCCTGGAGAGGAAATGGCAACCCACTCCAGTATTCTTGCCTGGAGAATCCCACGGGCAGAGGAGCCTGGTGGGCTACAGTCGTTGGGTAGCCAAGAATCAGACACAACTGAGTGACTGTACACCCAAGCACTGTGTAGCACAGGGAACTATATTTACTCTCCTGAGATAAACCATAATGAAGAAGAATATATATATAAAATATGTACATTATATATATATATATGCACACACACATGTACAGCTCAGTCACTTTGCTATACATCAGACAGCAACACAATATTGTTAATCAACTATACTTCGATAAAATTCAGCAATTATTAACATGAGCTTTCTGCAATTAATACTAGATATAGATATTTTGGTCTACAGTTGGGAGCAAACCCACAGGCATTGATGGCCAACTGCAATTACCTGGCATTTTCAAGCGCCCTGCTGAAATTCCTGGTCATTAAGTTAAAATGAACCCAGTGTGTGTGGTGGGGTGTTTCAACAGTCTCATTTCTGCAGCCTTGCCCAGCTGCATAGCTGTGGTTGGGGAGTAGGCAGGGATAAACCAAGGTTGTTGCTTTGCCAAGAATTTGTGTTGAATGGGAAGGGCAAAGGAGGTGATGGTACATGCAAAGGGCTGAAAACAATGATGACTTAGATTAAAACTGGACTAGGAGCAAGAGGACATCAACTTGCCAGTTCACACTGCCTCACAGGCTAGTGGGGAAGGGCAGCAGGTGCATTCTTGCATCACATGAGTGTATGTGTATATGTGTCTGCGCATGCATGTCAGGGTGTATAGCAAATGTCCTATGTGAGGATAAGCAGGAGAGAAAGTGGCGGATTTCTTACTCTGTGGTTAGTAGCCTTACTAACCTTTGAGCCAGTCTCGTCTTCCAAGCTCTAGTCTTTGGAGACTGCGATGGCCTTGCTGGTGCTTCAGCTCTGTCCCTCTGTGTTAGTTCAGATGGGAGATGGCAGACCCAGGCTCCCTTAGGAGCCATGAATAGTTATGGCTTAGCTGGCTCAGTTGATAATGGTATACTGGTCAAAGTAGAATATAAATAACCCTTTCAGCTGGATAAAATTTTTCTGGGGCCATCTAAGGTTTGTTTACTTTTCTTAATCGTGTTAAATAGGCAGTTTCATTTTGCAAGAAGCTTAATTTCAAATAAAAATAGTATACAATTTGGATAAGACATTAAAGTCTATAAAGTCTTAGAGAAAATTCAGGATGTCTTACCTCTTCTCCAAATTATTTCAAGGTCTTTCATACTTTAAATTATCTGTGCTTGAATTAATACCTAATTCTAAAGAAAAAGCAAGTATATAGACAATGTGAACGCACACACACACACACAATTTGCCTTTATGTTCGACACTTGTTCAGTTCTGTGCTGCAGGCCTTGGATGGGTATGTTATCTAGAAACATTGTTTTAAGCTAAGTGATATCAAAGTTCACAGAACTTGTGAATAAACATAGAAATTCTATTGCTGAGTTTTTTTTTAAAAATATTTTAGAGGCATTCTACAACATACTTGATAACTAATGTTTGATGTAGTAATACCCAAGAATTTCTGTAATTTTTAAAAGATGGGTAATGGAACTATTAAAAACAAGAGTCCTCTTGAATAGTTATTAAAACAAATAACTTTGAGTGTTATTTGTGTATTAGAAATAAGATAGGCCATTTAGCGTTTCAGTTCAGTTCAGTAGCTCAGTCGTGTCCGACTCTTTTCGACCCCAAGAATCGCAGCACGCCAGATCTCCCTGTCCATCGCCAACTCCCAGAGTTCACTCAGACTCACGGCCGTCATGTCAGTGATGCCATCCAGCCATCTCATCCTCTGTCGTCCCCTTCTCCTCCTGCCCCCAATCCCTCCCAGCATCAGAGTCTTTTCCAATGAGTCAACTCTTCACATGAGGTGGCCAGAGTACTGGAGTTTCAGCTTTAGCATCATTTCTTCCAAAGAAATCTCAGGGCTGATCTCCTTCAGAATGGACTGGTTGGATCTCCTTGCAGTCCAAGGGACTCTGAAGAGTCTTCTCCAACACCACAGTTCAAAAGCATCAATTCTTCAACGCTCAGCCTTCTTCACAGTCCAACTCTCACATCCATACATGACCACAGGAAAAACCATAGCCTTGACTAGACAGACCTAAGTTGTCAAAGTAATGTGTCTACTTTTGAATATGCTATCTAGGTTGGTCATAACTTTTCTTCCAAGGAGTAAGCGTCTTTTAATTTCATGGCTGCAATCGTCATCTGCAGTGATTTTAGTGTTTAGAGGATATTGAGTATAAATTGCCTTGGCTTTTCCTGGTTTCCAGGCTTCCATTGGAGTCCAAAAGGAGACCTCCAAGTTCCACGTATCTGTGATAAGATCACCTCTCCCTCTACCTGAAAGGGGCATCTCAGAGCTCAGCCTCCCCCATTCCAACCTACTGACAATGCCCTAACACACAGAGCCTTGATGAGACCCCGTATCATGAGTCTGTTAGAACTAATCCCATCACACCTTTAACATTAGCCCTTACAAGATCATCAAGTAGCATTTGCATTTTTAAAAACTTTTTACTTTATATTGGAATATAGTTGGTGAACAATGTTTTAGTTTTAGGTGTACAGCAGACTGATTCAGTTATACCTACACATGCATCTAGTCTTTTTCAGATTCGTTTCCCATCTACGTTGTACCAGATTGAGCAGCATTTCCTGTTCTATACGGTAGGTCCTTGTTGGTTATCCACTTTAGATGTAGCAGTGTGTACATGTCCATCCCAAACTCCCTAACCATCCCTTCCCCCATCCCTCTGCCCCTGGCAACCGGAAGTTCCTTCCCTAAGTCTGTGAATCTGTTTCTGTTTTGAAAATAAATTTATTTGTATCAATTAAAAAAAAAGATTCTGCATGTAAGCGATATCAGAATATTTCTTTTTCTCTCTCTGACTCACTTCACTCAGCATGACAATTTCTAGGTCCATTTGCAACAACATGGAGGAACCGAGCACTTATATTTTTAAATTCCATGTCCAAACATCGTTCCTTGTTTCATCTGAACAGTCTGCAGTTTTTGATGCAGCTAAGCAAACATTTATTCCTTCTTAGAGTATTTTCTTCACCTAGAGTTCAGGATGCCATACTTTGCTTTACCTGCTTCAAGTGGATGTTTTTTTTAGTCTTCTTTTTAGGTTCATCATTCATGTCTCAAACCTGTGAGCAATAATTGCCCCAGGGCTCCCTCCTTCAGTGATCTCATCTAGTCTCATGGTTTTAAGTAGCTGATGGCTCTCAAGTGTATTGCTTCAGTTCCTTGAAATCAAGACATGTATATCCAACTGCCTACTTGATATATTCACTTGGGTTTCTAATAGACATCTCAAATTTAACATGTCTAGAAACTAGTCTCTGAACCTTTTTTTCTGTTCTGTTCTTCCCTCAATTTTGCCATACCCCTCCTTCACTTTATTCAATCAACTATAAATAGTTATCTATTATAGTGTTGTTTTGAAAGTATGTAGGTATGATTAAAGTCAATAGTCAATTAAATTTATGTAAGGGAGGAGACTTCCCTGGTGGTCCAGTAGTTAAGACTTCACTTTCCAGTGTAGGGAGTATGGGTTTGATCCCTGATCTGGTAGCCAAGATCCCAGGTGCCTGGCAGCCAAAAAGAAAAAAACAAACCTCCAAAACGTAGAAACCATCCATAAAGACTAAAAAATAGTTCATGTTAAAAAGAAAATCTTTAAAGAAGATAAAAATGTGAGTGGACCTGATCCAATCAGTTGGATGACCTTAAAAGTAGAAGTAAGGCTTCCTTCATAAAGAAATTCCATCTGTGGATAGCGCTCCCTGCCTGACAGTTCCAGGCTGACCTTCCTGGGGGTTTGTCCTAGGGACTTCAGACTTGCTGAGTTAGCCCTCATAATCCTTTGAGCTAATTCCTTGCAAGAAATCTCAAAGTATACATCCTACTGGTTCTGCTTCCTTGGTTGAACCATAACTGAAACTGATCTTGGCACTAGAAATTATTTTAGAAGGACAGCCTTAAAGGTGAATTTTCCAACTGTGTTCATGTTTTCTGAATTGGTTCTGGGCTTTCTAAAATTGGCTCTGTAATCTGATTAGATCTAAGGACACATGATTCTATTTCTTCTGGTAAAGAGAATATTGGTAGCATGCAAATGTACGAATAGAGAGATAAAGAACTTTGTTATTGGATACCCCTAGCCAAATTTCTATGTAAGTGAAATTCTGAGTAGCCATGCATTTGATGGTATAGAAATTTTTAGTCAAACTAGACAGATTTTCCAGTAGTCATGCATGGATGTGAGGGTTGGACTATAAAGAAAGCTGAGAGCCAAAGAACTGATGCTTTTTTCTGTAATCTGATTAGATCTAAGGACACATGATTCTATTTCTTCTGGTAAAGAGAATATTGGTAGCATGCAAATGTACGAATAGAGAGATAAAGAACTTTGTTATTGGATACCCCTAGCCAAATTTCTATGTAAGGTGAAATTCTGAGTAGCCATGCATTTGATGGTATAGAAATTTTTAGTCAAACTAGACAGATTTTCCAGTAGTCATGCATGGATGTGAGGGTTGGACTATAAAGAAAGCTGAGAGCCAAAGAACTGATGCTTTTGAACTGTGGTGTTGGAGAAGACTCTTGAGAGTCCCTTGGACTGCAAGGACATCCAACCAGTCCATCCTAAAGGAGATAAGTCCTGGATGTCCGTTGGAAGGACTGATGTTGAAGCTGAAACTCCAAAACTTTGGCCACGTCATGTGAAGAGTTGACTCATTGCAAAGGACCCTGACGCTGGGAGGGATTGGGGGCAGGAGGAGAAGGGGATGACAGAGGATGAGATGACTGGATGGCATCACGGACTCGATGGACATGAGTTTGAGTAGACTCCGGGATTTGGTGATGGACAGAGAGGCCTGGCGTGCTGTGGCCCATGGGGTCGCAAAGAGTCAGACAGGGCTGAGCGACTGAACTGAACTGAGAGAGATTAATGGAGTTGACTAGTTGCTCCACATCTCCCTGAAGAGATTAGCTCTGCTTTGACTGAAAAACCTACCATAGTCCCTCCCTAAGTAGTTGCCTTACAAAGCACTGCTGATTCTCTTCAAATTTTATACTTGTCATGTTTCTCTGCTTCTACATCTATAAGTAGCTTCAGCTTCTGTGGGGGCTTAGCTGGTAAAGAACCTGCCTGCCAATGTAAGAGATGCAGGTTCGATCCTCGGAGCAGGAAGATCCCCTGGGTAAGGAAATGTCAACCCATTCTAATATTCTTGCCTGGAAAACTCCACGGATAGAGGAGTCTGGTGGGCTACAGTCCATGGGGTTGCAAAAAGTTGGACATGATTGAGCATGCACACACAAGCTTCAGAAGGGCTGAAAGAATGAAGTACAAAATGTGATCCATGAAAACGTTCACTATATATCAAGATGTTATGAAAAACCCAAATGAACTTTTTGGCTAGCCAAAAGCATCAAAATGGAATAGATGTCTTTTTCAAAGCATGAAATATACATTGAGTAGGTCATTTGAAGGAACTATCAGATTCAGAAGATGGCAACAGGTTTATATCAGAATGAAAGGATTCAGGGGGATTATGAAGAAACGTGATATGAACTGAATCTTTAATTGTTAGTCCCATTCAGAAAGACAAAGAAAGGAAATATGATTATTTCATACCAGTGACATAGCATAAATGAATATTGGACTGGAGATTTCATTTGGCCACAAGTCGTACTCCACACTCCCCAATCTATAGAATGCCTGCAATGGTCTTTGGAGTTTAGATTTTATCCTATAAGAATCAGAAAGTTAGTGATAGTTTATAAACTGAGAACTACAAGATTAAAATAAAATTTTAGAGCTAATTGCTTACAGGATAGATTGGGAAAGAAATCATTTTTCAAGTATAGAAACCAGGTACTTTGTTGTTATATTAGTTCAGATATAGTTCTGGAGACAGCTGTTTGAATCTTTTCTGTAATCTCAAAGTACAGAAGACCCTTCTCTGTCCTAATGTCAGAGCCACAACCGTTACGACCTTCAAATTTTCAGAAGCTAGAATTCCAACAAACAGCTGAATCCATTAGATAAATTTTGGTTCAAACGTACATAGCCACATGGCTTCCCTGGTGGTTCAGATGGTAAAGAATCTGCCTGCAATCCGTCCCTGAGTTGGAAGATCTCCTGTAGAAGGGAATGGCTATCCACTCCAGCATACTTGCCTGGGGCATGCCACGGACAGAGGAGCCTAGCAGGCTATAGTCAATGGGATCACAAAGAATTAAACACAACTGAACAATTACACTTTCACAAATGATAAGGGAATGAAACCTGATATCCTAATAAGAAGACAAGATGGAATTAAAAGGGTATATTTAGTAGTGATTTCAAAGGAAAAACTGAAAAGACTAAAATAGATCGCATACTTATAGAAACCAAGAAGGGAAAAGGAGGGGGGTTGATTGGGATTGACCGAATATGCTGTGCTGTGCTCAGTTGTGTCTGGCTCTTTGCGACCCCATGGACTGCAGCCCATCAGGCTCTTCTGTCCTTGGGACTCTCCAGGCAAGAATACTGGAGTGGGTTGCCATGCCCTCCCCCAGGGGATCTT